>CM023482.1:131228588-131455271 GCA_013339685.2 Hyalomma asiaticum | reverse complement strand
TCGATCAGAAGTCGCACAAAATGCGTTTTCCCGCATCGTAGAGCATTCCTCTACATTATTGCGCGCCTTCCTGAATAAACATACGGTCTCTCAAAATTTTGCCCGAAATGCCAAAAAACGTAAGGCTATAGTATTGGGTTTTTTGTGAAATTTTGACTCGATCAGAATGCGTCTTCTCGCATCGTAGAGCATTCCTCTAATTATTGCGCGGCTTCCTCAATAAAATGCGGTCTCTCGAAATCTTTCCCAAAATGCCAAAAAAGGTAAGACTATAGTCTTGGGTTTTTTGTGAAATTTTGACTCGATCAGAAGTCGCACAAAATGCGCTTTACCACAACGTAGAGCATTCCTCTACTTATTGCGCGCCTTCCTGAATAAAAATACGGTCTCTCAAAATCTTTCCCAAGATGCCAAAAAAGGTAAGACTATAGTATTGGGTTTTTTGTGAAATTTTGACTCGATCAGAAGTCGCACAAAATGCATTTTCCCGCATCGTAGAGCATTCCTCTACTTATTGCGCGCCTTCCTGAATAAAAATACGGTCTCTCAAAATTTTGCCCAAAATGACAAAAAAGGTAAGACTATAGTATTGGGCTTTTGTGAAATTTTGACTCGACCAGAAGTCGCACAAAATGCATTTTCGCGCGTCCTAGAGCATTCCTCTACTTATGCGCGCCTTCCTGAATAAAAATACTGTCTCTCAAAATCTTGCCCAAAATGCCCAAAAAGGTAAGACTATATATAGTCTTGGGTTTCTTGTGAAATTTTGACTCGATCAGAAGTCGCAAAAAATGCATTTTCCCGCATCGTAGTGCATTCCTCTACTTATTGCGCGCCCTCCTGAATAAAAATACGGTCTCTCAAAATATTGCCCAAATTGCCAAAAAAGTTAAGACTATAGTATTGGGTTTTTTGTGAAATTTTGACTCGATCAGAAGTCGCACAAAATGCATTTTCCCGCGTCCTAGAGCATTCCTCTACTTATTGCGCGCCTTCCTGAATAAAAATCCGGTCTCTCAAAATCTTGCCCAAGATGCCAAAAAAGTTAACACTATAGTGTTGGGTTTTTTGTGAAATTTTGACTCGATCAGAAGTCGCACAAAATGCATTTTCCCGCATCCTAGAGCATTCCTCTACTTATTGCGCGCCTTCCTGAATAAAAATACGGTCTCTAAAAATCTTCCCCAAAATGCCAAAAAAGGTCTTGGGTTTTTTGGGAAATTTTGACTCGATCAGAAGTCGCACAAAATGCGTTTTCCCGCATCGTAGAGCATTCCTCTACTTATTGCGCGCCTTCCTGAATAAAAATACGGCCTCTCAAAATTTTGCCCAAAATGGCAGAAAAGGTAAGAGAGACCGTATTTTTATTCAGGAAGGCGCGCAATAAGTGGAGCAATGCTCTAGGATGCGGGAAAACGCATTTTTTGCGACTTCTGATCGAGTCAAAATTTCACAAAAAACCCAAGCTATAGTCTTACCTTTTTTTGGCATTTTGGCAAGATTTTGAGAGACCGTATTTTTATTCAGGAAGGCGCGCAATAAGTAGAGGAATGCTCTAAGATGCGGGAAAACGCATTTTGTGCGACTTCTCATCGAGTCAAAATTTCACAAAAAACCCAAGACTATAGTCTTACCTTTTTTGGCATTTTGAGGCAAGATTTTGAGAGACCGTATTTTTATTCAGGAAGGCGCGCAATAAGTAGAGGAATGCTCTAAGACGCGGGAAAACTGCATTTTGTGCGACTTCTGATCGAGTCAAAATTTCACAAACAACCCGAGACTATAGTCTTACCGTTTTTGGCATTTTGGGCAAGATTTTGAGAGACCGTATTTTTATTCAGGAAGGCGCGCAATAAGTAGAGGAATGCTCTACGATGCTGTAAACGCATTTTGCTGCGACTTCTGATCGAGTCAAAATTTCACACAAAGCCCAGGACTAGTACGTCTTACCTTTTTCGGCATTTTGGAAAGATTTTGAGAGACCGCATTTTATTGAGGAAGCCGCGCAATAAGTAGAGAATGGTCTACGATGCGGGACGACGCATTCTGGATCGAGTCAAAATTTCACAAAAAAACCATACTATAGTCTTACCTTTTTGGCATTTTGGGCAAAAATTTGAGAGACCGTATTTTTATTCAGGAAGGCGCGCAATAAGTAGAAGAATGATCTACGATGCGGGAAAATGCATTTGTGCGACTTTCCTTGATCGAGTTAAAATTTCACAAAAAACCCAAGACTATAGTCTTACCTTTTTTGGCATTTTGGGCAAGATTTTGAGAGACCGTATTTTTATTCAGGAAGGCGCGCTAATAAGTAGAGGATGCTCACGATGCGGTAAAACGCATTTTGTGCGACTTCTGATCGAGTCAAAATTTCACAAAAAACCCAATACTATAGTCTTACCTTTTTTGGCATGTTGGGCAAGATTTTGAGAGACCGTATTTTTATTCAGGAAGGCGCGCAATAAGTAGAGGAATGCTCTACGATGCGGGAAAACGCATTTTGTGCGACTTCTGATCGAGTCAAAATTTCACAAAAAACCCAATACTATAGTCTTACCTTTTTTGGCATGTTGGGCAAGATTTTGAGAGACCGTATTTTTATTCAGGAAGGCGCGCAATAAGTAGAGGAATGCTCTACGATGCGGTAAACGCATTTTGCGCGACTTCTGATCGAGTCAAAATTTCAGACAAAGCCCAGGACTATAGTCTTACCTTTTTCGGCATTTTGGGAAAGATTTTGAGAGACCGCATTTTATTGAGGAAGCCGCGCAATAATTAGAGGAATGGTCTACGATGCGGGAAGACGCATTCTGATCGAGTCAAAATTTCACACAAAAACCCAATACTATAGTCTTACCTTTTTTGGCATTTTGGGCAAAATTTGAGAGACCGTATTTTTATTCAGGAAGGCGCGCAATAAGTAGAGGAATGCTCTACGATGCGGTAAAACGCAGTTTGTGCGACTTCTGATCGAGTCAAAATTTCACAAAAACCCGAGGACTATAGTCTTACCTTTTTTGGCATTTTGGGCAAGATTTTGAGAGACCGTATATTTTATTCAGGAAGGCGCGCAATAAGTAGAGGAATGCTCTACGATGCGGTAAAGCGCACTTTGTGCGACTTCTGATCGAGTCAAAATTTCACACAAAGCCCAGGACTATAGTCTTACCTTTTTCGGCATTTTGGGAAAGATTTTGAGAGACCGTATTTTTATTAGGAAGGCGCGCAATAAGTAGAGGAATGCTCTACGATGCGGGAAACGCTATTTGTGCGACTTCTGATCGAGTCAAAATTTCACAAAAAACCCAATACTATAGTCTTACCTTTTTTGGCATTTTGGGCAAAATTTTGAGAGACCGTATTTTTATTCAGGAAGGCGCGCAATAAGTAGAGGAATGCTCTAGGATGCGGGAAAATGCATTTTGTGCGACTTCTGATCGAGTGAAAATTTCACAAAAAACCCAATACTATAGTCTTACCTTTTTTGGCATTTTGGGAAAATTTTGAGAGACCGTATTTTTATTCAGGAAGGCGCGCAATAAGTAGAGGAATGCTCTACGATGCGGGAAAACGCATTTTGTGCGACTTCTGATCGAGTCAAAATTTCACAAAAGACCCGAGACTATAGTCTTACCTTTTTTGGCATTTTGGGCAAAATTTGAGAGACCGTATTTTTATTCAGGAAGGCGCGCAATAAGTAGAGGAATGCTCTACGATGCGGTAAAACGCATTTTGTGCGACTTCTGATCGAGTCAAAATTTCACAAAAAACCCAAGACAATAGTCTTACCTTTTTTGGCATCTTGGGCAAATTTTTCAGAGGACCGTATTTTTATTCAGGAAGGCGCGCAATAAGTAGAGGAATGCTCTACGATGCGGGAAAACGCATTTTGTGCGACTTCTGATCGAGTCAAAATTTCACAAAGAACCCGAGACTATAGTCTTACCTTTTTTGGCATTTTGGGCAAGATTTTGAGAGACCGTATTTTTATTCAGGAAGGCGCGCAATAAGTAGAGGAATGCTCTAGGACGCGGGAAAATGCATTTTGTGCGACTTCTGATCGAGTCAAAATTTCACAAAAAACCCAATACTATAGTCTTACCTTTTTTGGCAATTTGGGCAAGATTTTGAGAGACCGTATTTTTATTCAGGAATTCGCGCAATAAGTAGAGGAATGCTCTACGATGCGGGAAAACGCATTTTGTGCGACTTCTGATCGAGTCAAAATTTCACAAAGAACCCGAGACTATAGTCACCTTTTTTGGCATTTTGGGCAAAAATTTGAGAGACCGTATCTTTATTCAGGAAGGCGCGCAATAAGTAGAGGAAAGCTCTACGATGCGGTAAAACGCATTTTGTGCGACTTCTGATCGAGTCAAAATTTCACAGAAACCCAAGACTATAGTCTTACCTTTTGTGGCATTTTGGGCAAGATTTTGAGAGACCGTATTTTATTCAGGAAGGCGCGCAATAATGTAGAGGAATGCTCTACGATGCGGGAAAACGCATTTTGTGCGACTTCTGATCGAGTCAAAAGTTCACAAAACACCCAAGACTATAGTCTTACCTTTTTTTGGCATTTTGGGCAAGATTTTGAGAGACCGTATTTTTATGCAGGAAGGCGCGCAATAAGTAGAGGAATGCTCTACCAGTAGCGCACCCAGGATCTCTACCAGGGGGGGGGGGGGGGGGGTTCAATTTTTAACGAAGGGCCGGGCATGCCATTACACAGTTGTTGCGTGTGTAACAAAAGTAAATAAAATGCCAAATAATAGTAACATCAATGATGATGATTATTTTTATTATTTTTTTCGGCATTTTGCAGAGGCATTAGCGCCACATTCTTCTAGGACATAGGAGCAGTTACGGAGTGGGATGGGGTTAGGTCGGCCTCAGGGGGGGGTTACAACACTCGAACCCCCCCCCCCCCCCGTCGGTGCGCCACTGCATGCAGTAGAGGTAAACAGGAACTGTTGCTCTTGCAACAAATCTGACTCAAACAGGCGTATTGCTGCCAGGAAAATTTATTACAGGGCGCTAGAGCTTATGCTCTGAAGAGAAACGGACCACGTTATAGATACAACATCCAGTAGCTAATGCACCTTAACGGCGTAATCTATGCGCACCATTGTGCCTGGGTGGAGTACGCGCATGGTACGCCATCTGCTGTCTACGCCCCTGTACACAGCCAAGCGTCGACTCGCAACACAGCGAAAGGAAGGGGAAGGGAGCAAAAAAAAAAAAAAAAAAAGAAGCGAATGCAGATGACAGCGGTAGCTCTAATGTTTTTTTTTTTTTTTTTTTTGCATAAGAACTCGGTCACGTCTACGGAGCTGAATGCCATTGCGATGAAACTTTATGAACATCGATAATGCCTCAAGGCGCAGGAATCGGAGCGCCGGTGTATAAACGCGCCCCGCCTCGCGGCTGCGACAACCATTTCAGCGCGGCTCGGTGCCTATTAAACTCTCGATATCACTCATTAACGCTTGCCGCTTTGCCGCCCCGAGGCCTTCACTGAGCAGTTGTGTATCAGAGCGAACGTCCTATACAACACATAATAAAGTCAGTCCGTGTGTGCATACCTCTCCGTTTATTCTACTGTTGTTATCTATGATTTTGTTTTAACAGAAAACATTTGGGACCTCCTGAGAACACGCCTGTAGAGTGCGGCACACTCTTGAGATAGTGCTTATTTGACCTTGCACATACACATCGATAGGAGTCAGAATTCTGTTTTAGAAATTTCATGCAACCTCAATCGCTGCACCCACGTTTATATAGTGAGTGGGCATTCTTAATTTTTTACTTCTCACCTGGTATTCCGGGGCAACGCGCCTATATCTTCGAGTGCCCGAACAAACATTCTCATTCAGATGCACCCAGATAGTATAGAAAGAGGCGCCATTGATTTTGTAATTCACCGTGTGTCATATGTGCGAGCACAACCACGCATATATATCGCTTAGAAGAGGCATTATTCAAAACAGCGGGCTTAACTGGCCCGCAACCATGCACGCTTTATGTCGTATCACAGGACCAGAGCTTCGCATTTTAAACCCTGTTTGTGCAAGGTGCCTCCAGAGAGACTTAGCATTCGACGCGCATGCATTTTATACCAGCGCTCGATACGCACCATATGCATATGAGGGTTTGCGTGCACGAAAGGTATATACGCTCGACTTCTCATACGGCGTTCCTATATACACCATGGTCGTATATACTGCGTGTGTACGTATAGCGCTCTCATGCAGCGCACGCACGCACGCAAGATGGCCGCTCCACATCACTTGAAAGTCATTTCCGGGCTGCTTAAATTAGGGCGCGGCCGCTCGCGGGAAAGCACGGCATGGCGAGGCTCAACTGCCTCCCTTTCGTTACTTTATTTTTCTCTTTAATGGGCCTCAAGTGTAATGAGACCGCTTCTTTGGCGCTGGCCGCTTGACTGCCGGCCGCTCGTGATTTATAAGGCTGCCCGCCGGCAGAATTACAAAAGTCTATTCAAGCGCCTGTATCAGTTGGTATCAAGTTTTTCAGGGTGCGGCAAGTGGTACGGCGGAAGCGGGTGTGATGAAGCGGGCGAAGCAGGGATCGTGATTGAACCGCTTGATTGAACCGAACAACTACAGCGGACATAGATGCGGGGCTGTTCTTATCTTTAATATGTAGTGCCTTTAATGACACGTGCTTATCTGTGAGGAGCGTCAAGGAACGTATATACACTCGACATTTCCCGAACTTGTCAGTGCGCTCATATAGCAAATAAATATTTGAAATTTTCAGCGCGATGTACTTGAATAAAGCGTCGCGGGGAAATGATACCACCGAGAGTAGGCGCAGTTCGCTCTTTTGGCGCTCCGATATTTCGCTAGCGGCAATGCGTACATATATAGACGTGCAATCATGATTCGATGCAGTTTCATCGCAAAATGGTGTGGCTCCCTTTGTCCTTCCCCACAGGAAAGTCCTTGTCACCACCCTGAAGAAAATTATGTGTTATGTACAGACCATTACATGGATGCATTATACGCACCTCTTCACTTTCTATGTGATGGAAAAAAAAATCTTCGAACATGCAATGTCGCAGGAGCCAACACTCGAACAGGCGCATTTGTCTCCTTCAGGGCAGCAACTGTATACCGTGAAAAGTACTTTGTAGCTGCCTTGACGAGGACAAGTCCACTTGTCGAAACGTTGGGTGTATCACTCAAGGCCTCCATATTCCCCTGAAATACTGCTCTTGTTTGTATTTACTCTTTTACAAAAGCCTACGATTAGTGTCACCACTTTGGAAACTATAGCACCTCCCCGCATTTCTGTTTTCTTAGTTTCCTCCTTTTCGAGAACTGTAGCAGAGCAGCGGACGAGGTTAATCGACTCTGATTGGTTCCCACTGCACTAAGTGCTGCAGTGTTCGCCTGGTTCGTCCTCTTCCCATTATTATTATTATTATTATTATTATTGCGTCTCATTTCGCGCCATGAAAAGTATATAGCGCGAGAGATGCTTGCACCGAAGTAAACTGCAGAGAGCAGGTGCACAAAACTCCCGGCGCGTACGCGACCGCGGCATGCCACATTTCCGAAAGCAGGTGCCAGCCGCCGCCGTACCACTGCGGCGTTCTGAAGACAGCGGCTATGTAGGACACATTTACACATTGCACCGGTGGCACAGCCTCTCTATAGTACACGCTGGGCGCCAGTGTATACCGACCGCGTGCGGGAAACGCATTTCTCACCGAGTTACTCGCGCGCTTTCAAAGACCGTTATTTTGATCCGGAAAACGAAAACGAGGCGTACGTGCGCTACGTTTAACAGTTTCGAGCGGTGAACCGTGCATGCGGAACTGACTTCGTGCTCCGGCATGGTGGTCGTCGTCAAATTTGCACACAATGGGTCGTCGTCGAAGCGGCGACGGAGCAAAGGGGCGACGTCCTTGCCGTTCGCTCGACTGCCTTCCTTCTTGCGGGCTCTTGCAGACACATTCGTGTTGCCGACGTTGGCGAACGGTTATTTACTGGGGCGGTGCGCGAGGAAGCCTTGCCGTGATTACGGCAAGTTTAGTGTAGCACGCACGTTGCTGCGGCCTGGCATCGCGCTACGTGCAACAACAAAGCGAGTAGACTTATACGTGGGAGGAAGCAATAATAATAATAATAATAATAATAATAATAATAATAATAATAATAATAATAATAATAATAATAATAATAATAATAATAATAATTGATTACGCCGCGCTGCATCATCCCGCATCAGCTTGTAGAGACGTTATGGATTTTTATAGTCTGGAATAGCTTAGTTACTTGTTCAGCAGAAAGAAAGAAAGAAAGAAAGAAAGAAAGAAAGAAAGAAAGAAAGAAAGAAAGAAAGAAAGAAAGAAAGAAAGAAAGAAGAAAGAAAGAAAGAAAGAAAGCACTTTGCGTGCGCCTGTGCCAATTATTCAACAAAATATTAAGCCAAGTTGGCTTCAAGAATCCTGCCCTTCTTAAGGCTCCTGCGTTTATAAGAAAACTGCGCCGCGGAAATCCTCTGACGTCACATTTATTCGACGTGCGTTACTGAACTATCGGCGCGGAGAAACGGTAAATTGCTTGCGACTACCCACCCCCCCACCCCCCTTTTCTTTTTTTCTTTGACTGAGATAACATTTTCTCCCACCGTATGGGAGTGGGAAAGTGTGTCTGAGCGTTGAAAAAACACCCTACCGGAGTGGACGTATTTAGTGTTTCTCTTTTTTATGCCACTATTCAGCGTTTTGCACTTACGTGGTAGACCAGCAGCGGTAGGCGAAAGTGCCGCCAAAGCCAGGACGAGATCGCTCAAATGAAAGGAAATGATGCGTAGTATAACAGCCAAGAAAATTTGCTGGTCTTTCTTTTCGAACTTCGCCGTTGATTTGCGTAAAATGTCACTCTTGAGAGCGTGAACGAACTACCCTGCAACAAATTCTGTTCATGAAATATCAGCTTCGGTTCCTCAGCTCTGCTTCTGTCGATGCTGGATCGAACTTCGGAGGGTGATCGCATTGTGATAAATTAATTGCTAGTGCACGCGATTATGGAACTTCTGAAAACGCTGAAGACCATTCAGGATAGTCAAATCTGATACGAAGCTTTTGGAGCTCGTATCATGGAGTTCCATGCTCAGGAGCTCAGACCTACATCGGCTGTCCAGAGGGCCCGCGACGCGGCGACGAGGCTCGGCCTATACTGTCCCGACGTGGGAGCGGCCCGCGGCTCTACCGCCTTAAGCGGTAACGTTTCTCAGGACATGAATAAAGTTCCTCTGTCTGTCTGTCTGTCTGTCTGTCTGTCTGTCTGTCTGTCTGTCTGTCTGTCTGTCTGTCTGTCTGTCTGTTAACGTTTTTAAACGCGAGAGTATTCAAGAACCACGGCTTCCGCGTTTCTATATATTGTGAGCAATATTCCTGCGCTTCATTTTCTCATCTGTACGTACTCCTCGATCATCACCGTTTGTGCTCGAGCGGGGGGGGGGGGGGTGCTTCGGCTCGGGTGCAATAAAGAAGTGTCTCGCGGCCTGAACGTTGTCTTGCAATAAATACGACGTCAGTTACTCAAGAAAAAAAAAGAAAAAGAAAATAAGACGAGAGAGAAACTGCTCGATGGGTGGCGAGAGCATCCAAGTAGAGTACTTCATGTCCACAGGGTAATCAACAAACGAGGTTTCGAATAACGAACGTCGTGATTTAGTGTGTGCGTGAAATATATACATTCCAACACACTGCCGTCTTCCGATTTCACGTGGTTTCGATGCGATGACAAAGTAACCGGGCACGCTATCGAGTCCCGATGTCTCTATCGCACGCCCGAGATTGACAACGTCCCATGATTATATACCATTATACGCGCAATGCGCAATAGAAGCACTGTTCTCTTGTGAAAACCTGTATCGCTGCCCGCGGGGTGACAGGGCAAGGTTCGGGCGTTAATCGCTTAGCGAATGTCTCTTGTTTTTCCACGTGCTTGCCGTAAACATCCACCCGCGTATCAGGTTGAGCCGAACGACTGCAAGGAACCGGTCACGAGCGTTCGATAATCATCGTGACTCCCGCCATTCAGTTTTATATACGGCGCGGGTAACAATTTCGCGCCACATGCTCGCTTCACCTCTTGACTCTGAGTGCAGCGTACACAGCTGCGACCTTGCTCCCCGTAAAAATGCAACCGTACGGACAATCACCGAAATTGCAGCCTTCCGGCATATGCGACCCTGAAGTACGGCAGCTGTAGAATCCCGTCCCACCGGTATTCGGTGCCGGCCGGTTCGTGCCATAGAAAGTGGGCTGAACATAAAAAGGTTAAGGTTGCAGGCATCAGTTTCATTCCGTGCGTGTCCCTGTATTCCATTTCATTCTTCGATTCTGCGTCTCTGTTGATACACCTCAGGTATAATGCGACGAGTCTTGTCTGCATAAACCTGAAGAACTTGCGTACAGGCTGTGTGTGGGCTACTTATATATACTGAATTGCTTATACCGAGACTGAATTGCTCGCACATCTATCACGTCGCAGAGGCAACGTGTTTTACTTCGTGGACCGGACCCCACCGTGCCATCTCAGCAGATATGGGTCTCGTGCTGCTAGGCTGGTGGACAAGGGTTCGATGCCTGACTAGGGCGGCCGTATTTCGATGGCGGTTAAATGA
Organism: Hyalomma asiaticum; assembly: GCA_013339685.2. Taxonomy (NCBI): domain Eukaryota; kingdom Metazoa; phylum Arthropoda; class Arachnida; order Ixodida; family Ixodidae; genus Hyalomma; species Hyalomma asiaticum. The sequence goes on along the minus strand of CM023482.1, from coordinate 131,444,600 downwards.
ATTAAGAACACCGGCGTACGTAAGTTTAATTTGCACGTTAAGAAAACACAGACGGGCAAAATTCATCTGATGTCCCATTACGGCGCGCATCGTAAGCGTATCGTTGTTTTGGCACCTAAAATCTCAAAACATTTGAGAACTTATAAACTTGGGGAGTTTATTAGAACTATAAAACACGTTCTCCATCACATACCCTTAGCGGGAGCGCATGGCGTTTCGATCCATGTTCCGTACATCGAAAACTTAAGCTTGCTGACCAACGTAAAGAGAATATATAGAGTCTGAACAAAAAGAAAAAGAAAAGAAAAGAGACTGGCACGAGCGGTTTATCAAACTAGGGTTGCTCGTTTTAGCGTTTTTCGTTAGGCGGAGAGGTGGTTCCGATCAACAGGCGTGTGTAACGATAATTTCTGGTGTGCTACATTCCAAAACCACGACATGGTTATGAGAGACGCCGGAGAGCTCCGCAAATTTCGACCGCCGAGTTTTTTAGCGGGCACTGACATCATACAGCACACGCAAGGTGTACCCGGGCCTCTATCGAAACACGGCGCCGTGGCAGGGATTCGATCCCGCGACTTTCGGGTACACCAGCTGAGTGCCATAGCCGCTGGACCACCGTGGCGGGGCCAACAGCGTACAGCCACGGTATGCACAGGTTTGTACAAGCGTTGGTTAGTACCACAAAAATACATTGCAGCCTTTATCTTCAGTGTACGATGAAATGTCGAAAGTCGGAAATAGAGTTTTTTTGTTGCTTTAGTTATATCCGAATGTTTTTGTAAATGCTGCCGTGAAGGAAGACGACAGCATTCGCATCATGGTTAAAGAAATAATATGTTACTCTGTTTCGTATAAATGCGGCACTTTTTAGTAAGTCCAATATATTTTCACTTTACTTAGATGTGAAACTCCTGGGAAGGTGGGCTACGCTAGAGCCGGCTGTCCAAACATCATGAACTTAGTATGAAAATAAAAATTGTGTAGCTTGCGCTATAGTGGTGCAAGGCTAGCGAAGCAGTGAAGCTGATCAGCACTTGGCTGGTATGGGTGTGTCTCCGGTACACCAGCGTTTCGTCGTGGTCCGAGGCTTCGGAAAACGCCTCGCGAAGCACTGCAAAGCCCAGGGAATGCTTCTCAAAGTTTCGCACCAAGCTCAACATAAAGACGTTCGCGTCGAAGCAGAGACGGTGGCAGAGGCGGCACGCGTGGCCTCGGCTTAACGCCGTCGCACCCTTTTGCTGCACTGCACTATGCACAGGCGCATAGCTTGGCGAGGCTGGTTGGTTGGTTGGTCCTTGGGTATCTTGGCGCAACCCACTCTGGGGGATCGGCCATGAACCGGAAAAGAAATTTGTGTGGGAGAGAACTCCTAATAAAATACAAAAAAAAATTGTAGTACGAATGTGATAATCAAATTTAGGTTAAAGGAATAGTTTTCTGCGAAGACTGAAGGTATATAATTATAAAAGAGAAGCGAACGCTATGGAGATTGGTTCTCACGTACTGAGATCACGTACCGGACAAACACGCTGTCTTTGTCTTTTTTGTCTTCTGCCTGCATGTGCGGCCGTCAGCCGCGGTTTCGCCAGTGCAGTAGTGGGCGGAGGTCATGTGCGCAAGAGAAGAAGAAGCGCGTGTGCGAACGCTGCACGCTGGGCATTGCATAGGAGAAGTGCACACGCGCTCTTGGGGCCTAAGCTAATGATGATGATAGTTTTTTGTTCGGCGGACAAGGAACGATTTGCTAAGCAGCTTTACTGTTAAAATAAAAAGTGCGTCAATTCCACGCCTGTGAAATCTGAGTGAACAGCGAGCTGGCAAGCAAGCGCCACCACCTGGCGAAAGCAGATGTTGTTGTTTCCCGTGTTCTGGCGCACACACACACACACACACACACACGCACACGCACACACACACAAAGAAGCTGTTTTGGAAAAGGGAACCAGCACAGTAATACTGTAACCACGCATATCGAGCCGTAGTCAATTAAACCACAGTGATTGCATTGTTAAAAAAAAAAGGAAGGTCTCACCGAGATTTGAACTCGGATCGCTGGATTCAGAGTCCAGAGTGCTAACCGTTACACCATGAGACCCACGCCCTTCCGACGCCGGGAATCGAACCCGGGCCTCCTGGGTGAGAGCCAGGTATCCTAACCACTAGACCACGCCGGAGACGGTCGGCGTGATGCAATAAGGACTACAAATGACGACAATAAAAGCCGTTCCGAAAATGTAAAGAACAAGAAGAAAGAATTATCACGTAAAGCGACATATATATATATATATATATATATATATATATATATATATATATATATATATATATATATATGTAATTTTTGGAAGCGAAAGTGGCAGTTGCTTACAAAGACTTAAAACCTCGTTCCTTTGCTTGATTTTATGCACATGATGATGATGATGATGATGATGATGATGATTGTGGTTAGGTTAACGAAAGGACGCTATATTTCTTCAGCCCTTCTAGGGAGCGCGGCTAAGCGTCCGTAGGGGAAGGGGAAAGGACTGAAAGAGTTGGAAGAGGAACGCCTAAGTGGAGGTCTCCGGAAATTTCGCCCACCTGGGGTTCTTTCACGTGCACTGACATCGCACAGCACACGAGCCTCTGGCATTTTCGCCTCCATCGTATTGCAGCCGCCGCGGCCGGGATTGGATCCCGCGACCATCGGATCAGAAGCCGAGTACCAAAGACACTAGACCACCGTGGCATGGCACAAAAAAAAAAAAAGAAAGCTGTTTTGGAAAAGGGAACCAGCACAGTAATACTGTAACCACGCATATCGATCCGGGGTCAATTAAGCCATAGTGATTGCATTGTAAAAAAATGAAAAAGAAAAGGTCTCACCGAGATTTGAACTCGGATCGCTGGATTCAGAGTCCAGAGTGCTAACCGTTACACCATGAGACCCACACTCTTCCGACGCCGGGAATCGAACCCGGGCCTCCTGGGTGAGAGCCAGGTATCCTAACCACTAGACCACGCCGGAGATGGGCGTCGTGATGCCATAAGAGTTACAAGTGTTGGCGATATATGTTCCAATGGAACCTGAGGTATGTTACGCCGTCTCGCCTGCGGAAAAAAGAAAAAAGAAAAGGAATTCTTCTCTACCGAATGGAATAAAATGCCGACGATTACAATAGTTCAATATGCGAGTGTGAACACGGCTGCACTCGTGTCAGCCTCGGCAAAAGAAAGAACGTCGCATGGCTCGAGGCACGTGAGCCAGAGCATACCATTGATTGATTGTCATTTTTCTTTTAATAAGTTATTTCGTATGAAAATATTACGTTTGTAATATTCAAATTCATAGCAAAGGACGAATAAACCTTTCAGGTACTATAGCTTTGTAAATTAAACTCAAATCCGCCTGAGTCTTGGCTAATCCCCCCAAGTGGGTAGATGCCAAATGTGGATCATCATCATCATCATCATCATCTTTCGCTGTGCTCATTTACTCGTCTACAGCGAGGACCGAGGGACGACGCAATAACACGAGCAAATCATCCGTACTCTAAAATAATCTACACTAAATGAAAGCGAGAGGCAGATGAAAAGGCGATATATAAGGGCAACATCTCGTTTGTATTCAAAGCAGTTATATACCTACAAAACTTTTCCCTTGTGTACTTCACAATGAAGTGTGCCTTGCATGATACCTAACAGTAATGCCTACGAGTGAAAGAATATTTTTGAGGGATGCTTCCTTAAACGGCGATAGCCGTGAGCTCCTGAATGCTACAGAGAAGCCCATCCCAAATGTTGCTTACCCTATATCAATGTCACTTCTCTGGACTAAGGCAATTAAAAACCATAACATTCATAGCAAGTAACTATATACATAGATAATGTTGACGGAGTGACCAATGGTCCACGTTTTCTGCATACGTCAAAAAGGGCAGCGCATGCGATGAGAGAGATATATAAAAGGAAGAAAAGAAGAGAGCAGTGCGGTTTATTTCCTGAACCGTGACGATTGTCTTCCGCAATACATTCAAAGTGTTCCGCTGAACGTGTGCGTTTTTGCCGACATCTCTGGCGGAAAGTTGTCATCGTGACTGTATAGTTAAGCGTGATCACGGAAACCAAAGGAAACAGGGGGTTTCAAACTGGTGCGGAACTGCAAAGAAGGCGGACTGCTGAACGGCTGCTCGCATGTATGGGTCGAGCGACCCAGGAAGAGACACTGGAATCGATTTCTGAGCGGGGTCAGCGCGAATCACGAGGACGTATATTTAAGTTTCTGCGATGAACAAGCGTCGCGTGCGTTCGAGTATCATTGTTATTCGCCTATACCCATGGCTTCCGAGGTATAAGAGTTTTGAAAGAATACTATATTTTATTATTTGATAGAGTGCATAAACACACAACGACACAAAGGAAAGATGGAAGGCGCAAGCTGACAGCTGCCACCGAGTGAGGTACGACGCATGCCTATACTCTTTTCAGTGGGAATAAATATGAGGAAAGAGTGAGAAAAGAAAATAGAAATATACGTTTTCGCATAGCAAGCACTACGTTTGCAGTCGCAGGCCTTCGCAACACCGACTCCTTAATTCTTGGACATCACTGCGGTCAACCCTTCTTTGCGAATCGAAGACTTCGGAAGTACACCTAAATGAAATAATTTTATAGTTTCCGGAATGTGGCACCAACGTTTATTTTCCGAAAACGTCGCTTAGCCTAAAGTTTCTTGACGCTCTTGAGTGACGGAGTTTACGTAAAATTTAGGGCGTAGAGCAAACAAAGGCTTTAGCGGATATCCGCCACGCACGAACACACACATCGACTGAATGAGGCATTGTTCTTACTAGACGTCCCGAAGTTTTCAGTGCACAAAACTAGAGCACCGAAATACTCGTCTCGCGTCCGTACATCGTTTCGTTTCCTTCCACTGAGAACGATCTACGCTGTGCAAAATAAGCTGCCGGTGCGTGCTCGCTACATGGAACAAACAATGAGGGTATATGACAATTGAGACTGTTGCCAGTTCCGGTTGGGCCAATGAGATACCGTGGTCGTCTTTTTTTTTTTTTTCAAAGTAAGGTAGATTGAGAGATAGTCTTCGATACACGGTGCCCTGAATCGACTCCGCAGAAACACCTTGTTCGCGTGCCTTGGCGATACGGCTTGCCCGTGGCGGCAACCCGGCGGCGCGCCGGGAGACAATGGACGGCACCGCCCGCGCGTGGAGATGCCTCGGTACTCGTTCGCGGCCACGCAACCTCGGCTCAAGGTACTTAGTGGTGTCCGATCAACGCTCCCCCTCCCCTTGGGAGAGCGCATTAACCCACTTGCAAGGCCGTCCTTAAACGCGTACAAGGGAGCCGGATATCACCATTGTTCTCCCGCTAGCGGCCTAATGTAAAACGCGGTAGCCGACAGGCCGCCCCATCAACGATGGGAGTCCGGTCGGCCGCACGGCCGAGGTTCCCTGCTTACTCGCTTTGTTGACCAGCCGATGATGCGAGTAATGAAGGCTGCGTACGTGCGAGCGTAACTGACGGCGTAACAAATAGGTTGGGACGGCTATCTTCGAACGCTTATTCTTAGGCGGCTTATTGTGCAGTGCTGCTCCCAGCGCTCTCGCCGTGACTTTCCTGGTTACTACTGTTGTTGAGACAGACCAGAAGAAAACAATTCCTTTGAATGTTAGATTTAGAAGTACGAAATGTAACGTTCGTTGTATCGCGCTTAACACACGCAAGTGTAATTAGCGCCTATAAGAGAGAAATGGTGCGTGAGAGTTCAAGTCAATAGTGTTTCCAGTTGGGCTTGTTCGTTCGCCATTAAGACGTGTGGTGTTGCGTGCAAAACACCGACACAATTGAAAACACAATGACACACAGAGCGCGAACTTTTGTCTGTATTTCACGCACAACGCTATACACCACGTCTGAGTAGATGAGAGATAATGCCGGTTGCAGTGCTTAGAAGTATACTAAGCGCGGGACGGTTACTCCTTTCTTAATTCTTCTTCTTTCCATTATTATTATTATTATTATTATTATTATTATTATTATTATTATTATTATTATTGAGGTGTATTATTACAGAGGAGTTTGCGAAAACTACCTTGAGGCCATCTTGGCGCATATATACGAACTTTTGTCATGAGGTCACAGGTTTAAAAGCAACTTCATTTTTAGCGTAGTAGGCTCACAACATTCTTCATCTACCATATGCCAAGACCGTGTCCGGCTAAATCCTAAGGTGACTCTGAGAAGCAGACAACGCTATCGCGCTCCCCGTATGGCTGGGGATCAAAGAAAGCGAAACAAGGATTGTAGTGTGCTAGAGCATACGTCTTGTTCTTACGGGTCGTTATCCCACATCGCAGCATTTTCTTTTCCTTCTCTCGTCGGTCTCCTGCAAGAAGGTTCGTCGCCAGACGCTCAACGTCGGCGTTTTTGCAGCTGAGACTCAAACGATCGGCATTGTGTATATATAGTCTAGTTTGCACAGCATACGAGTCTTCTATTTTTTTATACGGCTCTCACATTCGGGAAAAAAAAAAAAGCTGTTCAGAACGGCCATCCCCCCTTGTACACACACGCCGACGAGATATCGTGGTTTGTGCTCGTTCTCCAGAGTTTGTCGACCCCAAATCTAAACAAGGAAGCAGCAGCAGCGGCGGCAACCGCCGAGGACTTGCAGTCTTCTACGATCGCACGTCTTCTCCCTTTCCCCGCTGAGGCACGCAACGAGGCAGTGTCTTCTCGTCCACGTAATCGTGTTTCCGGTAGCACCGCGTCTCTCCTAGCTTCTTTCTTCCTTTTAACGCATTTTCTTTTTTTTTCGCCATCGTTGTTCTTGCTCCCGTCTCCCTCGGTTCTTCTCCGCCTCGTTCTCGCGGTGGTTGTGCTCGTGAGGGCACTCGTTCAACCGCACAGGAGCCGGTTTGAGCCCGGAGCAGGAATGAAAAACAAGAGCCGTTGACACAGAGCGAGGCCTCGTCCTCCTCGGTGCTTGGCGCACGGCTGAACTTGACCCGATAGAGGGAGTCGCGCGACGACTGTGGCGGCCGACCGTCGTCTGTACGAACGGGGCAACGTTTTTTTGCGGCGACTGCGTTGACTCGCTCGCGCCATGCTTGGGAAGGAAAAGATTGCTGACGCGGAGTGTGTACAGTTTAAACAGTGGCACACTGCAGACACACATGTACGTACGATACGCCGTGAGCTGCGGAGTAAGATGAAAAGACGCGTGGCATATATATGTATACTGTTCTCTCGTGTTTTCCTATCGCGAACTGACGCTGAAGTTTGCAAAAGGGAAGTGAAAAATAATATGAAGGCGCCATGTGGCGACCGTTCCCGCACTCATTCCTTCCCCCCGCCCCCTCTTGTTTTAACCGCGTCAAGAAAAAGGAAATGTGTGCGAGAGGTCAGCCGCAGAGGGGAGGACAAAACTTAGGATGTCGAAATTGTACGGCCGACGTCGAGCACGAAACTTTCACGAAACTGCTGCTCAAATAAGCTTCCATCATTAGAATGCATACCGTTCACGTTGTCCGGGAAGCTACCTCAACAAGAGCTCGATGGATCGAACCGTTATTGCTTCCGCGAGCACAGATAGGCCCCGGATAACAAGGTATGGAAAACGTTCCCGCGCGGACCATATCTTCGGTATATGATTGAGGACCGCGCCCGCTCAAGTCGTGCTGCATCGTCCGTAATGATATAGGCTATGCGGCGGACACTTGCACTATAAGTCCACGCGCACGCATCCATATGCTATAATCCGATCAGCACGTGGAGAATGCTCGTTCTGTATCCTCCTCCTGAAGGAAGCCCTCATACATCCCGCGCATGCAGGCCCTCGTAGCACGGCCATAGAACTTCGTTCCGCGCGAACTCCATCAACGTACTTCGGGGAACGAAGGCGTTCTTCCGAGCGCTCGATCGAGCGCTAAACCAAGGTCGCCGAGGTCAGTGTGTTCCACACGCTGCGGCCGACTCGGGCGCCCACTATTTCTCTTTCTCATTTTCTTTTTTTCAACGCGGGCTTCTCTCTGTGACCCGCTTGTTATATGCGGCCTCCCCACAGAAACGGTCCTCCGAACCGTTCAGGCAGGCAGGCGCTCCTCGAGAAGGACCCCACCGTTATAGTAGGCATACACTCTCTACAGCATCCACCATCGTTTTGACTCGGGATTGGGCACACACACCTATTGAGCACTTCGGTGGAGAGAAACGTCCCGAGAAGCCAGCTCTGTGGTACGGGCCCGTTACCCGAAGCAGCCTTTATAGATTGCCATCTATATTTTATTGCCTCCCGCTTGGTGGCTGCGCAAAAAAGGGTGTCAGTGAAAACCACCTTTAGTTTCGTTTTTTTTTTTCTATTTCTCGAGATTTCGTGGCTGACTTTCACCGTTGCGATGGCTTTTGGAGCTGGATCGGGAGGTTAACCGACCGCTGTGCCTGTCATTTCGTTTTCCTTCGTTATCTTCCTGGAGAAATTTCGCCCGACGTGGCGCTGCCGTACAGAGACATATACAATTGAGGTCGACCGTGAGAGGTCGACGTGACTGACGCTTCCGTCATTTGCTGTACAGAGCGAGAAAGTTTCACAAGTGTACTTTAGCGCGAGGCCCAGATAGACGGCGTACGTATACGTGTCAGGGAAGGCAGAAAGTACACAGCACATGTCTTGTCGGAGGAGTAGTCAAGGGGTTCTTGCAGAAGTTGAGGTTCGCTCACGTTAGTGGCTTAAAAGCTGTGATACGCTGGTTATGCAAAGACGTGTCGGCGCCTCAGGATAGTGACTCTATTTGTGGCTGCAAAGACACGGCCCTAAAAACGGGAGTGCCAGAACTTAAAGTGAAGCGCTGTTTTCTTCTTGACAGTATCACAATGTACGTGACATTGCATGCCGAAAAAAAAAAAAATGTGAATGTACACTGAGTCGCATTTAGTTACACCATTGATGGAGAAGGTGAAACAGGAAGTAGAAACGATAAGTAGCAAACAGTATGAATTAATGATATAGCTGACTCAGCACGCTCAAAGTGTACGCGGAAAGAGGCACTGCGCATGCTCTACAGCTGAAATGTTTTTGGTTGTTTCCTTTCATGCTCGGGGCTGGTAACGTCATGTGGCTTTTAGTGCGACAGGTATAAAGCTCTCAAGTGATACACCCGCGTAACTGGTTTGGCCTTGTCTCAGAGCGATCATCGTCACGGCGTCGCGGTTCTGAAAACGTGACAGCGAAGAGCAGGAGCGCCGAGCGCGATGCGACTGTCTTTCTAAGCATTGCCTTCAGCGGGAGATGCATAACGCGGTGCTCAAGGAAACGACTTGTTTTTCCCTGACAGTGATTTCGTTTTCTAACCTTGACCCGTGGTCTCATTTCCTGATAAGCAGCAGCAGCTGTTGAAGAACGTTTTTGTTTTGTTTTGCTGCATGACTGGTTTATGCTGTCGTTGCACGGCCATTTTCGATAGCGATCGAGCCCGATATGGATGGACTCCGTCCGACCGCGATTGGCTTCTCTCTACAGCTTGCGCATATTAGCTAATCGCAATCCAGAAATTCGATCCCAATCGTGAGTCGAAAGTAAACCGCTCAAGTTAACCTGCACTGCATGGTTCTTGGTGTTGCATGTAGGTGCTGAAATGTCATCGCAAAGGCGCATTCGCGCAACTAATTTATCACGAAACAATCTAGGCGGCTGAGCTACCGAGACCGTGACAAAGACCAGAAATACTACGCAAAGCAACAAAATACAGGAATTCTTAACAGGCACTCGTTCTTCATCTACGCAGAGTAACAAAACCAAAATGCATTCGTGACCAAACTGACGGCCAGTCACGTGCTAATTGTCGCGAAAGAATTCACACGTCGTCTGGGACTTCCTATTACCCCCCTTCGCGGACGCAGCCCTCAGTTGAAAACAGCGGTTCTCTGCGCGAAGGGACACGTGCACAAAACGACGCTCCCACCATCCCCTGTGGACGTCGGCAGCTTTCGGACGCTGCGAAAGCAATTAATAAACGTACAAGGGGGGTCCCTCTAGATTCGTGTACACTTCAGTTCCGCCTTCCACGAAGAGACCCGGTGATCTACGCCCTCGTAAGCAGGTCGAGCGTTGTATAGTCGGCCGCTAAACAACAAATCGTCGCCGTCCGCGCCTTCTTGTTCGTGTTGCGTCGATGGCCGGAAGCAAGATAGCCGGCGCGAAGAATGCCGCGTGCCGTGTCGCCCCCGCCAACGTTCCCGTCTCGCTCGCGTTGTGTTCCAGCACGCGTGCGTAACGGGATGGGAGGGACCTAAGGATCCCTCTCGTCGTCAGGTTGTTTTTCCGGCTCGCAGAAATGCGCTCAAGGAAACGACCGGACCGTCAGCGAGATGGATCGTGACTCTCAGCGAGCGTCCGTGAGCTTGAGCGTGTAATAAGCGCACGGAATGAAATCGCAAGTATGTGGTGCGTAGCTGGCGAGAGCCCGTTTGCCTCCGGGCTGGCGTCACCCCCCCCCCCCCCCTTTCTTTTTTTTCTTTTCTCGCTAGAAACGTGCAGCACTGTGGAAGCTAAAAATCATGCATCTTGAACGAAATGATAGTTTGAGGGCCTTAACATGAGACACTCCTTCATCATTAGCGATAGCCCGTGCGTAGAAAGCCGGATGCGTATATATAGAGGGCCATTTCCACTGTGCCACGACGCGAAATGCTTGTGAAGGGTGGGGCATGCATACAGTGTTCTAGAATTCTCTAGAACACTGTAGGCATGCAAGAGAACACATAACAAGATGGCGAAGAGGAGACAGAGAGAGAGAGAGATCGAAAGGTGAAATCTCGCGTTGTCTTTGAAGAGACACGTACTGTCGAATTTCGGACTCGTATCCCGCTGTATCGCAGCGCATGGGCGAGAAACAGGGCGTTATATTAAGCTTTTACGCACGAACCGTAGTCAGCAGTATTTTAACGCCAAATGCAGTGTTACTTGCTCTACATTGCGACTCAGCTAAAGAAGAAACGATCCCAAGCGCCGACCAGTAAGGGAAATTGGAAGGTGAACAATTAAGTTTAGCCTGCGTATAACTGCAATTTTGATGAAGATTCACGCAAGGAGAGAGAGAGAGAGAGAGAGAGAGATGATGATGGGCGGAAGGCAGGGAGAATACCACTATATCCACAGGAATGAATGCAGCATAGCCACTTAAGGGATATAGTATCATTTGATCCGCCGTTCTGTGTGCACGGCTGTTATTATTATTATTATTATTATTATTATTATTATTATTATTATTATTATTATTATTATTATTATTATTATTATTATTATTATTATTATTATTATTTGCATTACGTGCGTCCCCATTGACATAAGTGGCCGAGATTGCAAACCAAGCGATCTAGGGTGAGAACTTGACGGCGTACAAATAGCCCTACAGCTTAGGGATGTATACTAGCTACAAAACGATTTAACAATTAAAAAAAAAAAAAGGAACTGCGAGAGGAAAGCGGAATACCGTGCATCTCACGTACGCTCCTTCGAGTCGCCCCACATTCAGCCTCTAATTAGCCCGCGCCATCGGTGATTTCCATAACGTTGCACGGTATTAACGAGGCGAGGCGAGGTACCCAGCAAGGGAACGATCTGGGACAGCGTGCAGAAAACGCAGCCTCGTGCAGCAAGCAGCGCACGCTTGTATACAACACCGAGTATACTCTATACGTTCACACACTGCGGCGAACGTTGGCACCGATTTTGCTTCTTCCCCCTATCGACTCCGCATGCTATATAGACGGTTTCGCCAGCGCTTGCCGTTCTCTGGCAACATTGTGCGTTCACCGGAAACGTGCCCTAGAAAACTTCCTGTTTACCTTGCTTTCGCGTGGTTTCAGCGTGCGTCGGTGGCCGCGGCTGCTTGTGTTCCGCTGATAGAATTATTGTTATGAAGCGCTCGCGACTCGGGCGCTGTTGTGTGGTGCCAGGATACAGTCTGCGGTCCGCAACTAATTTGCTATCGCAAGTCAAAACGTTATGTTTCGCGACAGATGAGCGGAACGAGCCCAGCGACCAGGCGAGAAAACTGGAATCGCACAAAGAGCGCGCACATTTCTTCTGCCCAGTTCATCAAAGGCAAATAAAGCTCAATGCATACTCTAATGGCACAGAGGCGATGCGCAGACGTCAATCTAAGGTCCCTAATTACAAGGTACGCGTCGGACGCCGTCGCATTCCGCCCACGACAGACAATCGCGCTGACGCCTGAAGTGGATAGCAAAACGTGAAAGCTGCCTAAGGCCAAAAATCCATCGTAAAGGTAGTTGGAGCATAGGTCGGCGCACTCAAGTGCACTCACTCACACTCACTCGCACTCATTTCGTAGAAGTGAGTGCGAGTGCGAGTGAGTGCCAGTGAGTGTGAGTGAGCGCGGGTCCTGGAAAAATTATGGTGAGTGAGTGTGAGTGAGTGTTCTCCCACACTGCCGACCTATGAGTTGGAGCCTCATCAGTGATGTGTACTGTTCGAAGCAGCACTCGGGACACTAAAGCAGTCGCGCTCAACATGAATCGCCGCACAGTATACGTCGCGGTGCCCACGTTTTGTTGCCGTGCGTTTGCTTTTTCTTTTTCTTTTTTTTTACTGACTCATCGCCTTTCGTGTTGCCGCCAATGGGCATAGTCGCACCCTAGCTAATTTATCTTTCGGTGTGAGATGTAGGCAAGTTAACTTGAAAGTTTGGTTCGTAAATAGTGTACTCTTAAGGAAACCATAGTATTTTGCGTGACTCAGCCACACCTGACTTCATTATATAATGAGTACGTTTCATATGATTTCAGACGCACCGACCACATTAGATCGCGATCGATTCCGATCGGCGCCGATCTCTCGGATCAAAAAGTACCCGGTGTGGCACAGGCGCACCAATAGAATGTTTAATGTTCCATCGTGATGTGTGCCTAGACCAAACCTTTGCGTTTGTCAACTAGCCCGTTTTCGGCAGCTTAGAACACGTGTGATAAAACGTAGGTTACGCGCGTTTATGCGATGTGGCGTTCCGTAGACAACTCCATCCCTTATGTGAAAAACAGATGATCATTATTACGACCTTTTCATATGGTTACAGTAAAGTTCTTAAGTTGTCATGGTAAAGTTAGCCATCGGCTAACCTGTGATTTTAAGAAAAACTAGGCATGCTCCATCACAGCCGACTTGCTCTCTGCTTGTTGCCTTTAATTATAATTTTATTGCTGTTTAACAGGCTTGTTCTAAAACGGGACAATCTTGCATACCTTTCGCAAGAATTCTGCAGTTAGCATAACTTTGCTCAGCAACATCGGCTGACATGCAGTCACACAGATCGTTTGCCAATACATCGCGTAGCTGCCTTCCAGGCTACAACTTTCCTATCTAGCGGATCAGGTAACTCTTCTCTCCTCTGCAGTTTATGCTTGTAGCTCTCTCGTGCGACGTCGTCGACCCCCTTCATGTAGTCTCTAGACATCGCTCTAAACACATTTGAACGAATGCGCCAGAATTATTTGAGCAACAAACTCAAATGCACCAGAGGCAAACACCGTCGAGTCCATTGAAAATGTATTACCGGAAGTGCCGCACCGGAAGTCTTCTTGGGCACACCGTTCGGCGCATTCCTGTTTGTTTACAAACAACGAACCCGTCTATAGGCAGGCGTGGAGCGGATGGTCACCACCGGCGGACCGCACGAAAGATTGCACGGCGCCCATGTTCGTTGGCATGCCGCGCGCGTGTTCGCGCTAGGCCCGACTTGCACCGCGCCCTCGATTACCGCCGCTGCGTTGAGCTGGTTGCCCGGTTTGATAGCCGCCGCCATCGAGGGCGTGTCTTTCTCTGGGGCGGGTTGTGCAGTTTACACACACGCAAGGGCATGGACGAGCAAGACACGATCATCGCTGCCCATTCAAGGGGGTCCTCATTTCTCTCGCGTTCTTCTATTGCGCCACTGGCAGACGGCCACCGGTATCTCTCGGTACACTTGCAAGGAATTGACTTTTCCAACGCCGTCACGACGTTCGGGGGTTCATTAACTGGAGCGGCGTTACACTTGAGGCGACAAACGCGGTGCGATTGACCGCTTCGTTGCCAAGTGATAATAATTTGAGCCGTTGTTACATTTGCTAAGCTGAAGTGCAAGTGTGGTTTAAAACCAGGAAAAGAAAGAAAGAAAGAAAGGAAGGAAGACAGAGAGAGAGACTGAATGTGTCTCGGCGTAGGCGTTATAAAATGTGGCTCTTAGAGTACACTGAGTTTGTAACTCTCAGCAGTTCCATTAGCTTCGCATGCTTACCTGATAATAACGAACGAAATTTCTGAATGAATTCGGTGCGATGACCTTTTCAGCTTATGTCGATTAAAACAAATGGTGCAACTGAAAACGCACAGAAGAGATACGCGAACAGTATAGCGTTTCTTAACCCCGAAAAATGATGTCGATGTGAATAAAGCTATCTGACGCATTAAAGATATCAGAAAGATGACTTAAGTGTGCTCATATAACTTGAAATGTTAGCTGATTAACTAGCTGATGATCGATCGATCGATTATTGGAATGACTGATTGATGGATTCACTCATTCATTCACTGAGTTCTACGTGCTGAAGTGACATCTGCGCTGTTTGTAATTCCAAAAGTTTTGATTGATCAACCGATGCATTAATTTCTCTTTATTCATCCACGCTACTTGCTGTTTCCGCCATTTCTCTGATTTCGCCGACTTGTACTTCCTTGATGGTGATAGCCATTCAACGCTTCGGACGATAAGAGGAAACTCGAAGCGACGTAAGAAAAAAAGAACAGTTATCAAAGCCTAAATTCCAACTCACGGGCGTATAATTAATGCCGTCCTGGATGCGTATAGTATCTGTGCCTCTGACAGCGAGCGAACCGCGAGCACGTTAATTCCTGCGAAGAATTTCATTTACTAAGTAGGCCAGAAAGCGGCACAGTACCAAAATCCAAATACCGGCATCGTCAATTAGGGAACGTTGGGTTGGTTCCGCATCAGAGCTCACGCGGCGGCACGTTTGTTTGAGCGGGCAAAAGAAATTGCCCGCCCAGTGAACGTATCCGCATGACTGATGGCGTCGTTCCCGATGACACAAATGATAACGGACTGCTTGCGCCTTGCAGCGGTCTTCCGTCATTTAGCATGCGCGTTCCACATAACACGACGCCGCTTCACTCGAGAACGGGGCTGCACGACGACAGAGCGACATTTGTTTAAAATGTAAACTCGCGCTGATGTAAGATAACATGCCACAACTCTCCTCGTTTCAGTGTCGTCTCGTTCTTGCCCGAGTGGTTGTTCTTCGTGGCATCCTTAATCATTTCTTGGCGTCGGAGCGAAGCGACTGCGTGGAACAAAAAAATTCGGCGTGCCTGGCAATTAAAGGGGCTGACCGGGTGAAGGAAAAATGCCTTGAGGCAACAGCTGCGTCGTTTCGAGAAAGAAAAAGGCAATCATGGTAGCTTCCAGCCTCTCAAAAGCGTGTCGACTACGGTGTAGTTTGAACAGAAATCGCGAAGCTGCTGTTGCTACTAAGTCTAACGAAAGACAGAAGAAACAAAACAGAGCGAGGCTAACCAGATGCACACCCTGTTTGCTACCCTGAGCACTGGTAGTTACCAGGCGTGTGTGTGAGTGTGTGTGTGTGTGTGTGTGCGCACGCAATTTCATGAAGTCGCTCCTGGAACATCACTTCACTGCACCACACTATGTAAACTCAGTGACCAACACATATGCGTATGTCTTAAAGGATAGGCTCAGTTACAAGCAGCTTCACTTGCCAATGTCGAAAATTTGCTTCCTTCTATTCATTTAAGCAACGTTGTGTGATTAACGCTTTTTTGTGTTTTTTACTTATTTTCTTTTTTGATGGACAGTCTCCCTTTTATGCCACTCTTGTATATGAACTTTTTCTTCGTCACCACTCCTGCTTGGGCCCGAATGTGGCCTGCAGTATGTATAAATAATAAATAAAAATAAAATAATAACATAGGCAACCCTTAATTCCCTACTGCGTACGCCAGGGCAGCATTTTTGCCCGTTTGAAGCGTCAATGTTGCCATTTGAGAATACAGTGAGTACACATTGATGTATTGATGTATTTTCACTACTGCGTTTAAGACATGATGGAGGAGTCGATATGAAAAGAAATCTCTGGGTTTAATATTTATGTCCGAACGCTCATCGTTATGCTGACAGCGTCACGTTGTATTCCCATGGATACAGCGGAGCAACAAGCGCACACTCAAGCGCTCCTGTGTCCCCTCTGCCATCCTCCTATCCTGAACTTTTCTTCGCTAAACACTCTAAGAAATGCGTGCTCTCATAAAGTATAAGCTGTTAAAACGCTACTGGCGCGTATTCAAGTATAGCCTACAAAAGTAAGATGGCCTTGTCAGCTGTATCAACACAACCACGTCATATCGGAACAAGTATCTGTTCACATCGTCAGATGCCGCGGAGCGCTGTACAGGCCCACATGATAGAACGCGAAAAGACGGCAGAAAATTTGTGCAACCATCGAGAGGCCGGCATCGTGCCGCGCACACAGTGACCATTCGAAGCAGGACCACATCACATGTTTTCAACTCGAGGCAAAGCATGCCGAACATTTCGTTCAATCGTAGGAGTGTGCCAGTCCATTCACAGGGGTGGTGAAGTTATTCACAAATAGCACATCAGCTTGCGCGCACCCCAGGCACTCGCCCATTATATAGATACTTACTTCATTAAACTCGTTCAGAACATCGAAAGCGTTTACGATTCCGCGCCTGTTCTGGCTACAGGACAATGTACCAGAAAATCCGAAAAAATCCTGTGGTGAGAAAACAGGCCGTGTGACGCGGTTTGTAGCTCCCAAAAGAGACTGGTCGTTATGGGCTTCGTTAGCCCTCTCCGGGAATGCATATACCCGACGGCCACGGGTACACAGCACACAACACCCGAGTGACGAATTCGAAACCCAGGACAATAGTCAGTCGATTAAGTGTCACCATCGTCCCAATATTAATGTCCAATGCAAGGAGGATACTCATACACTGGCCCAGCGTGCACATTCATATGCATGAAAACTTCATAGAATTTTCATCCCGCACGCACGTGTTTCTCTCCTCTACTCGACTGCACTCCCTCTTTATTGGCACCGGTATTGTACGTTTGGTTCACCACTTGTTATAGCTACCCTACGCGCGTTGATCGCATCGTCTATACTCAAGTTTAGTTATTCCTCTTAATGTTGACCACGACGTTGACCAAGCCTCCTTTTCCACACTGCTTCCCACCACTGCTCTCCAGTGGTGGTGGTTTTCCCGCAGGTACAGTTACGAACGAATATTTGGCCATGGCACCAACAAAATTTTAAATTCAGTCTAGCACAGCTCTGCAGTGCGGAATTGTTTCGACACATTACATTGGTCGAACACGCGCACTTAGGCTGGACCACTCGATTTCGACCAACATTCTCAGGCAGCGAAAAAATAAGGTATTTGCGGCACCCATTCCCATTAGTCTCCAAACTTTTGCTCGTGACTGTACATAATACACTAGTGAGAATCGCTGTGTTATCAAAAGTCTTGCAGTACGCGATACTTCTCACCCATTCAGTCTAGTCAAGAGCGATGACTATAGTTGTCACCCATTCAGTCTATGTCAAGAGACCCTGTAGCAGCTATTCAATGACAATCCACTGCTTACCTTGGCCCGTTGGAGGAGCTGCTGGTGGCGCGGTATCCCCGTGAAGAACGACGGTGGCGTTTATCCACGGGCCACGGCGACGACATGGCGTTCGCTCGGCGGCACAACGCGTTCTCCGCGATCCGACTCCGACGGTCGGTTGCCGTTGTTTGGGCGCCGCCGCAACGCCGCGGGCCGCGCGAGTACGCGCGTACACGCAGCCTCCTCTCCCGCTCTCCCGCGTGGCACCTCCTCGCGACTGGACGATTTTTCGCTCTCACGGAATCTGGCTGAATCCACACGTACTTCTTCAGCGTATATGTGTGGTGCATTGAAAGAAGGCGGCAGGTTGCTTGATGAGTGAGTGAGTGAGTGAGTGAGTGAGTGAGTGAGTGAGTGAGTGAGTGAGTGAGTGAGTGAGTGAGTGAGTGAGTGAGTGAGTGAGTGAGTGAGTGAGTGAGTGAGTGAACGCAGTAGCAGCCCGAAGGAGCAGGATTAAGTGCTATAGTGATTTTTGCCAGCGGTTATATACACGCCGGCAAAAATCTGTTGTTGTTTTTTTTTTTTTCAATAAAGAGCCTATCTCTCTCTCTCTATAGTGTACTCGCATTAACTCATAGCAGAAGGATGTGTAGTGTAAACAAAAGTGCCCGTCGTTGTGTGCCTGATGATTCGGCTCAAACGGCTCAAACTACGGGGAGCAGGCCATTGTTTGGGCGCTATTAAGGAGAAAGAACTGCATTATACAAGTAAACTACAAAATATGAAACTGAAAATATACAGAGATTTGGTACATTAGCTGTATAAATATATTTTGTTTATTAATTATTGACAGTATTACGTATCCCAAATGCCACCCTGTTCCTGACCCATTATTCCCAATAGGTGCATGACAGCAGAAATAGGAACCACCATAATCATCTTCATGAGCAGCAGCAGCAGCAGCAGCAGCAGCAGCAGCAGTATAATAATAATAATAATAATAATAATAATAATAATAATAATAATAATAATAATAATAATATAATAATAATAATAATAATAATAATAATACAGGCAGGAGAAGAGAAATGCGACGACGAAGTCGACGAAAATAAATTAACCTGCTCAACCATTCAGTTAATGGCCATTTCTCCAGCGTGAGTACGAACTGTCTGTGTTTTGTTCGTCCCATCACGTTATATCTCGTGACATCGCATCACATCGCGTCGCATTAGTGTAGCTTCTTCTCTCCACGCATCGATATAGTATAGCTGGTACCGCTTCTCGGCTTCAGCAACGTACACGAAATGAAAGCTCGTTTCCTCGATCCGCCTCTCTCTCATTGAAATTCACGCCTCGATGGGCGTATACTCTAGATTTCCCCTGAAGGATATACAACCCTCCGCAATGCATGCGTCGCTCCTTATCTCGTGCCACGCTTTGTTTTACGTTGCGTTGCGTGCGTCCTCGAAAGCTGCAGCTCGGCCTGAGTTATGCCACACATTATTTAGCGTTGCCGCGAAGGAACCAGACCCTCCATTATCTGCGGCTTGCCGACCAGCGTCCAGACGGCTGTTCCACATCGAGAGCAGTATAGCCTACAACGCGCTGCCTTGTTGTCGGCGCCATTCGAGGCCTCCATCACAACAGTATGACGCTTGTTCGTTTTGAGGACGTGCGGCCGAGTCTCGGTAGCTGATTCTCGACCGCGTCGCTTCTGGCATCTGCGGTTGGCTCAGCCCCCATTTTAGGGGCGAAGCTCCTTAAAGCGACACCCGTTCGTCCCTCGTCGTAGTCGTAGTAGTGCGTAACCAGTCTTACTCTTTGACCTCCAAGGTGGTGCCGGTGGGAGATTTCTCCTGTGCGTTGTTGAACAATAAAAAATTCGCAGCGTGCGCGTTAACTAAAAGCCGAATTCTTCTGTCTCTCATTCCCCATTAGCAGCCATTTCGTGCGTCCCCGATGTATGTAGTAGTAGTAGTAGTAGTAGTTAGTAGTAGGTAGCCACCGGCGCGTGCCTGCTGGAGCGCACGCACGCGCCGAGGGCGAGCGCGTGGCACCTGGCGCTCGCCCTCGCCGCGAGCGCCGGGAGCCACGCGCTCCCCGGCAAACTCGACACTGCCCCGGCAAACGCGAGAGACAACGTTGGCGCAGGCAGCGTCTCCTAGCGAGTTTCTTGATTGAGAAATACCGACTGCTCGCGTTGGAGAAGCGTTCACCGGCAAAACCCATATATATATATATATATATATATATATATATATATATATATATATATATATATATATATATATATATATATATATATATATATATATATATATATATATATATATATATATATATATACTGGATCTTGACTTGCAATGAAGTGCCGGTAGGAGATTTCACTTGTGCATTGTGCATAGTTGAACCGTGAGGATTCGTAGCATGCGCGTTAACTAAATTAATCTGGAACTCGGCACGATCTACGATGCATATCCCGAGCTTCGCCCACTCATCATCATTCACTCCGCGGATATGCTGTAATTTTTTTTGCTCTTTCTATTCTTTTCCCTGCCATCCTTGTCCACTCAAATGAGCCCAGCGGACGGCGCGGCCTTAAGGAAAGATGCAAAGAAGTTGTATAGAGCACGGACTGCGGACTGCAGAGTAGCCGAAAAGCAGTTCGTACGCTCGGGAGGTCACCTTTAACTGGCGTCTATAAAAATTGCGTACAAAAGTAGCGTACACAAGTTTGAACGTCCTAGGTTGACAGTGCGTGGTGATACTACCTTATTACAAGAACGGCGAACGAGCAGCGGCTGAAGATTTCATTTTCCGCACACATTGTCATGTTTCGGTTTTGCGCAAATAACTGTAAATGCAGAACAATAAAGATTTTTTCGATGGGGATGGTTGCCCATTTTGGTTTACGATGTGTGGAAAATTTGCAAGCGTTGAGTATTTTCGACCCGAATGGGCTAACTTAATTAACCAGCACGTACACCAAAATGTTCGTAATGTCATCTTTATCATACGATATTTCTATGTTAAACAAACTTGATGAGCGATCTGCCTTATTTAAGACACCGTCACATTAACATATGCGTTCTAACGCTTCAGACTCGACAACGGACGCCTTGAATGATCACGGTTCTGTAAATGCTTTCCTCGGGTTATCGATCTTCGGACCAAAAAAGAAAATCAATTATACCGCGCATCGAAAACGTGACCGCCAACTCTTTCCTGGCTTTACAATGACGTGTCACATTACAATGTGCAAGCCACTGTTAACGTCTGAAATCTTTTAACACTCGACGAACTGAACTATATGTCATCAGTTACGCCTCACCGGAGTACGCTTCACCACATTCTCATGTAACCACATGTAAGCGTGTACGTATGCAGTCTACACACGTTCTGCGTACTACATACGGGCGATAGTGCGGCCAGTTTTTCTTCGGAGGGCGTCGGCATTGATCTCATTCTGTCAGGCGAGACAGTTGGCTACGTGTGTGCACGAAGAGGGGGGGGGGGGGGGGGGGGGCGTGTGTGAGCGTTCACAAAGCGGTCATGCAGGATAACGGGATGTATAGTACGCGGCGGTCGTAAAGTGTGAGTCGCCGTCTTTTAGAATATTCAAGGCGCGCTGTGCACAAGAAAAAGATTGCGCGTACGCACTGCGAGGCGAGAGAACTGCCGGCCAGTCGGCGCACACAACGACCGGGCCTGGGAATTGGCCCGCGCCGGCTGCTGGCCCAAATACGGCCCGCCCCGGCGGCCGGACGCACGCGACGCACCGGACTGTGACAGGCGCGGCTCGCGAGAAGCAGACACTCTGTTTTATTATTCCTTTAGTTCTCACGACGAAACAGAATCACCTTTCTCCTTCACGGCGTCGTCTTTTCCCCGTTCGCAGTGTCCTCCGGGTCACATCTCTCGCGATCTTTATTTCAGTATGTCGGAGAAGAGCTGAGCGCGATATTTGGGGGCGTTTAAGACGCATCCCGCATGCGTCTGCATTTCAGAAAGCCGCCTAATGGACCGCGTGTTTGCCAGAAAGACTTTATGCCTTGAAACAAGAAGAAAAAGCTACAGGAGAAGCCATCACGACACATCGCCAGTATATGGCGGACGAATTCTTCGTGAAGCCATTGCCTATATTTTTTTCCCTTCCTTACAGTATAAGCGTATTGGTTGACGCTGTTTGGTCCGTGGTAGTCTCTAATCGTTGCGAACTTGACTTTTCCCCTTGCTCCAGTTTTTTTTTCTTTTTGTTGTTGTGGATCGTATGTGCCAAAGGAAACCTCCTATTAACATCTATACTTCATATCACCGCATGCAATTCCTCACCTTCAGTCAATGTTATGTAAAGTATACCTTGTGCGTGCGAGGACAAACGAGGGGTGCTGGGGGGGGGGGGGGGGGGGCAATACCAGGACGTTTTATGTAGGAGTTCAGTAGGCACAGAAAAAAAAATATATTCGACCCAGAACACACGGTAATGCCTAAGTGATGTGCAAGTGTTTTCTACTAATCACCTTGCCGTTTTATCTCATATGACGTTGTGTGGAGAGGTGAGAAGCGCGGTTTTCGTTCTCTATGACAACCAGTACCACGCACTTGCATTTCCTGTGCTTACTCTGCAAAGCATCTTCCTCGGAACACTTGTTTAGGCGAAAGCATTATATGTCTCATGCAAAGGTGACCTTGAAAAAAAATAGTGGCAGGAAACTATGATAAATTTAAAGAAAATGGTATTAATGCTGGCGTCCTGTTCACTTGATGCATATACCAAAATTATGACGAGCATGAATGTATGAACATCACTGATAGGTCCCGACATCAATAACTTCACGTGCTTACTATTTACGTCACGACTAATAAGATCACGTACGACTCATGCACGCATGGGATATGATGAGGGTATGATCCACACAGGATTTAATGTTCTCTCTCTATGCCAAATTACATTCGCATGACATTCGACTGCCAAAGGTTCCAGGTTTGAACCCATATGTCGCGGGTTTGACTGTATTGACCTTCGCCTTCACGGCTCTTAAGCGAGAGCTTAAGACTCCAATGAATATAACCTGGTTGCGTCAGCTCGGCGTCTTTTGTACTTATAGCGTTGATCAGCGTCAGGAGTGGCCCGACGGCGCATCCCTCAATCAGTGGATTGTTTTGTACACGACTCCAGCGTCGTGCCTGACTTCGCTCGGCATTGGGAGGCATTGCTCACAAAGCGAGGACACGGAAACTCAATTGGCCTTCCAAGACCATGCTCAGCGAGAGCCAATGGAGCCCTGGGCTAAGGGTCCCAACTGCCGTCGAGCAAATAACTGCTGAATAAAGCTTATTACTCATCCTCCTCCTGCGCAGCCCATGAAGCACGTCGGCAACGTGGCGTGTTTGGCGTTAAATTTTCGCAAATTATGAATGTCCTGATGTTACAGTGCTCCATGACGGGCTTTACACGTTGTCCAAAAGATGGCTTTTATTCTTCCAAGCGTTTTGCCTTAAGATTGTTGTACAGCCGGTACAACGCACCCATACGGTTCTGAAAACCTGCATGGGTGTATGGACCGGAGGGTAAGAAACTCGGATCCACAGCCTGAGCCCATAGGTTCACAACTCCCCAACAGCGTTTTGTGGATAATTTGTCCTGCATGACGCAGCTTTCTCATTGAGTCCAGGTAGAAGTGCCTAAGCATTTGAAGATACGAGAATATTTAAGCATCTTTTGAGTTGATAATGTTTAAGTAAAAGTATTTTGCCAAGCATGGCGTGACAAAAACGGCGACATCAAGGTTTCGGTCAAAGTATCATGATCTCATAAAGCAGAGTGAAAAAGGTTGCCATCAAGATGGCCTTGTGTACTTTATTGTTTCTCTCTTGTCTTTAGCTCAGTGGGTGATGCACTCTTCTTCTGTGCCTTAGGTTGTGGGTTCGAGGCCTGCTGCTGGCAACAGTAGAACGTTCTGGCAGGCTAGTTGGTTCATAGTTTCTGTGACGTTTTTAAAACTGCGCGAGAAGACGGGGACTGTAGAAAGAAATACACAGGACACATTGAGCGCAGTGTGTCCTATGTGTTTCTTTCTACTGTCATCGTTTTCTCGCGCAGTTTTAAAAACTTCAAACTGGCAACGCTCATTATTTCTAATTCTGGTTTTCTTATACGTTCACTTTTGTTATAACGATTACTGTGGCGAAGACAGAAGGCGAGCGATAGCGGCGTATAACAGAGGACTCCGAGAGCCAAGATTACGCGGCTATGCTCTCTCCACGAAATGTCTGGCGCGGCAGCAGGTGACCCGTTTCGCGCACAGGTGACGCGGCGTAGCAGCCAATGAGAATTCAGGCGTTGTTTCGCTGCTACAGACGCAGAATTTTTCGTTCGATGAGTAAGTATACATGCAAGACTATATTAGAAATTGCAAGCGATTTGTAGTGTAGTGCATTTAGCTACATTCGAAATAAAGTACTGTCCTAGTGCCAATGCTCTCTCTCTCTCTCTCTCACACACACACACAACACACACACACACACACACACACACACACACACACACACACACACACACACACACACACACACACACACACACGCACGCACGCACAGCTTTACCACGGTGCGTTAATGTCATGCGGTGAAGCGTAACAAGTCTGATTAGGGGCCACAAGTTGTCGAAGGGCGCGTTACACCAGTGACAACAAGCGAAAACATATCGGCCTTAGTGTGTCTAGTGAGTGAGCGGCAATTTTCCTTGTCTGGAGTAATTGCGACATAGACAAGGGTGTCTCTGTTCCTCGAAGATATCATTCCGTTATGACAACGTTTATGACAACTACCTGCTATTTTCTTTTGCACTATTTGCTGTACAGTAAACTGGCTTTTTCATATGTGGCTGACGAAAAAAAATTCTTTTCGTCAAGCTAGAAATAGTATTCATATTCGGGAAATATTCAAGAAATATTCGATTCGCACTTGATGATTTGATTAGCGAATTATCAGCGTATCCGATTCATATCTGAAGGACAGGAAACGGGACAGCCGATAGTTAGGGACAAAGTGAGAGCGATAAGAGCCATGATATATCGTGAACATCACTGGATGCGCTTACGCAAAATTAAAAAAAGAAGCAGCTTGCGCCTGACAATAACAGACACGGCTTAGGAGCTTCCCGCGGCTTTGGGCGGCTTATCTTCGCCGTCCGACAGCGGCGCGGTGACGACGCTGACGCCCGACTTGGAGATGACCACCGTGCGCATCGGTCCTCCGTGCTGGTTCCGATCACTGTCCGAGCGCTCCGCATCGCTCCGCGATGGAACTCCGGGTGCTGCGGGCGCCATCGACGAGTCAGACGAGGTCGCCCTTACTTCTGGAAGCTGCGCGATTTTCATCAACAAAAGTAGTAAGCGGAGTATAAAAAGTACGTCAGAAGATAGCTGGCAAGTTATAGTTAGAGAGCTTTAGCCTTGCCGGCGTACCGAACGGTAAGTACAGTAATACCATGCCTTCATGGTCGGCACGTTAGTGTACCATATAGTCGGCAAAAGCTGCACGAATTGCGTGGTGTGTATGATAACGTGATGAGGTGATGAGGATGGCTGACAAACGTCTTGCAGACTGAAATAGCTACGTCCCGACCACGACGGCACGGCAAACCGGCACTGCTAAAACGCTATACATTCTTAATGCGAAATGTGAACAACACAATGAGGACTCAACCACACGTTGTGAAAAGGATCCACAGAAAACGCGCCAAGCGTCTCAGAGCTGCGGCTCGCACGGATGAATTTAATTGTGGTTCGATTTAGAAAGGGCGCTATTTTCTGCAGCCCTTGTGGTAGTACGGCGCAGGTGACATTGCTAGGCGCCCGGGGGGGTGGGGGAAAGGGAGTGAAAGAGTAGAAAGGAGGAGAATGCCGTAGTGCAGGGCTCCAGAAATTTTGACGAAAATGCCAGAGTAAATTTCCGGGGCCCTCCGCTACGGCCTTTCTTTCCTCTCTATCTCTTTCACTCCCTTTCCCCTACCCCCACGGACGCTTAGCCGTGCTCCCTACGTGGTCTGCAGAAATTAGCGTCCCTTCTTTAAACGAAGCACAACAATAATAATAATCATCATCATCATCCAAAAATTTTGACCACCTTTGGTTCTTTAATAAACGTGAGCTGACAACAATAGTACACGAACCCTCAATGAAACGATTAGTGCCTGGAATAACGTGCCGTCTGAACCCGCTCGCTCGTACGCAGAAAATTCTGAAAGGTGCACGCATTCTGCCCAATAATCTCATGCATTTTTGTCGTATGTACAGCTATTCAGTACGTTACCACATACGACACAGAGGAATATGTGGTTACATGCGTATGGAGTTAAATGCAAAATTTCGAGCACGGAGGGAAAAAGATCTATATAAAGGGAAGGAGAAAGAAAGATACTTAGAATGAATCAGTGAATTACTATTTGAATGAAGTGTCAGTTTGTATCCACTTGACTACAGTAGCATCAATGAGCCTTCAAAGCAAGCCAAGGGACAAGTACACACATTGTGCCGTCACTCACTTTCCCCTCGGAACGGGAATAGTAGGTATATAGAGCCCGATTCATCGCTTTTTTGAGTCTTCTCTCTCTCTCTCTCGAGCCGATTTTATTTGTATGCAGGTTCGGTATCAAATTGCAATTTTATTTTTCTATCGCGCCCTTTAACGTGCATTTGAAACTCACACCCACATCCTTGGCAACGACGACAACCCCGGTGCCAGTGCCAGTTTGGCCTTCTTCGCCGGGGGACTGTCCCTGGCTGCGAGCGTCGGTCGTGTCCTCGCTCAGGGTGACCACCGTTCCGATGTTCTGGCTCTTGAGGAACGCGTGATAGCGCATCCGCTCGTCGGGGTCCCGAGGACCCCAGTCCTCGTTGACCTCCAGTGCCGCGTCATAGTCCTGTACACAGAGGGTGGTCTCAGTCGTGCCCGTGCACTGAGTCATGTAATAGCAACTTCAAATGAATGAATGAATGAATGAATGAATGAGAGTATAGGCTACATTTAAGCTTCATTGTTTTATGTTATAATGGACAAAAAAGTTGATAGTCGACGTTCGGTGCAGTGTTTTCTCGCTGCAGTCCTGACCATTCGTCACTTGGCAAAATGTTTCACAAACTAGCCCTTCTCGCTAACTAACTAACTAACTAACTAACTAACTAACTAACTAACTAACTAACTAACTAACTAACTAACTAACTAACTAAGTTAATGAGCAAACAGACAATGAAGCCTAGGAAAGCATAGGGGAAGTTACTTGTGGTATTGTAATTGTTGAGAAAGTAGAAAGGAATTAAAGTGGACGAAAAGACAAACCTGCCTTCGGTGGGACCCGAACCCACGACCTTCGGATGTCGCGTCCGATGCTCTACTTGGTAGAGCATCGGACGCGACATCCGAAGGTCGTGGGTTCGGGTCCCACCGAAGGCAGGTTTGTCTTTTCGTCCACTTTAATTCCTTTCTACTTTCTCAACAATTACAATACCACAAGTAACTTCCCCTATGCTTTCCTAGGCTTCATTGTCTGTTTGCTCATTAACTTGTTTCTAACAAATAAAGAACGAGCCCTTGACCCCTTCCCTTTCGTTAACTAACTAACTGACTGACTGACTGAATAAGAAGACATTGTGCAAGAATCAACGTTGCGTGAATCCTCTCGTGGCTAGCCTCCTTCGAGATTAGGTGTCTGAGTATATCGTCCAAAAAGTAGGTTCATCGAATAACTCTCACCATCGCTTGACGTGTATTTTGACAGATAGTTTTCAAATAAGGGTACCTAAGCATCAGGCGAAGCGAACTCCATTGCACACCCTTCGAGTTCCGTTGTATACTACTTTTACGCACTGTGTCCCTTAACATGTCCCAACCTGAAACCGCTGCGTTGCATGACTGCTCCTGTACACCATGCAAAGTGTAAAACAAATCAACTCTAAAAGCTGGATGCAGGCGGCGAGTAATAAATTCGGCGCATTCGATGTATGTATACTGCCCGGTAAACCGCCTGTGCTTCTGGACGCTATAGCGGCGGTAGCAAAGACCTGTCAATCTCGAAAGCCACTCACCCATTCTAGGACGTAAAGGTGGTAGACAGAGAAGACAGCAACTATGGCCACGCCTATAAATACGAGCGTTACGCCAGTGCCGGTCGTCCATACGGGTAGGTCGTACCCTCCTATGTGGAGCTTCTCAAAGAAGACTACGTTTGTGATGGAAATGCTCTGAAATGAAGAACGCGGTGAAGCTATTTTAACCACGCATAAATGCTTGCATAAATGCGTGGTAAAAGTTAACCTACGCCCTCGCAACTAACTTATTAAATCCCATATTATAACCCATGTAAAAATGAACAAACACACATTTATTAAACTCTACGCGATTTTCGCGCGTGACCATGCATACGCTTGAACGAAATCTCTGGCCTTTATCCGCTGGTCGGGAGACATTGTCGGGAGCATCTTCGAATATTATGAATATTTTCTCTTTGTTGTTTCACACCACTGCATACTAGTCCAAAGCTCCATAGCGCTTTTCAATCTCGCTCCGTGTTCCGCCTTTTGAAAGTACGCGTGCCTGTTTGGACAAACAGATATGCGAGACAGCTTTCTTTTTTTTTTTTTGATAAGGCAGTAATTCGAAAAATGCAAAAACGAGAGTGCCAGTAAAATTTCATTTAAGAAAGCGCCTCGAAATTATAGCATACATTGCATAAGCAAAAATGTAGGCTCGTGTAAGAACTGATCGCTATGTCACACTGTGACTGGCTTACTGACCCACAGAGATGAGTGTTTGAAGACACCACTGGTACAGCTGAATTCAAGTGAAATGCCGGCTGCCTATCTTTAGCCACAACAACTTTTGCAACGGTTGGTAGCATAGAGTTTCTTACTATTACAATAGTATGAAACTCTATGGTTGATAGCAAGGGGGCAAGTTAACTTGTTTAAATTTGAGGAAGCGACTACAGGCGTGCTTTGAAGTGTGCTGGTTAATTTTTTCTGTATATGCATACATAATCGAAACCGACGCATTACCAGGGTGACATGCGTGAAGCACACGAGGCGAAGTCCGACCGCCTATGGTTGTACACGCATCAGTTTTACGCGTGCAGCTATAGGATGGCGCGTGCATAATCAGAGTTATAGCGAGGAGACGTGTACGAGCTCACCAGCAGAATAGCCGGGCAGATGTATTTCCACGAATACCTCAGCGTAAACGATGGCCATCTCTTGAGCATAAAGCAAATATCGTGACAAAAACGATTCAAACCTGAAAAAGAAAACGCAAGCACATAAACCAGAGTGCCTCGATGCACATGATCACACGCATCCTCACTCACTTGTATAGCTCGTTCACTGAACCCTGTTTAAATAGTTTTATACCAGCACGCGAAAATCAACTGGGTGCGTAATATACGCATGCAGACATGTTTGTCATTCTTACAAACCGGCCTAGTTCCTAGGTTCATGTTAAGCAGGTGTGCTCGGTTAGTTGGCATGACGTTTTATTTTACTTTGTAGTGCCCAAATTCTCGCGTGTAATCACACTCCTATGTTACTGTAACACCCTTTTTGTAAAAAAAAACAAAAACAAGAAGAACTTCAGTTTTATTTACCAAAACCACTATGCGGGGCACCTCATTGTGCGTGTAGAAAATAAGGAGAGAGAGAGAGAGAGAGGGAGAGAGAGAGAAGGTTAGGAAAAACCTTGATCACCCGAAATTCATGAACGTGCAGCTAAATATGACTGGGTGCTTGTGCATTTCGCCTACATAGAAGTGTGGCTCCTATGACCGGTAATCGCACCCGCGTCCTCTAGCTTGGCAGTGAAATACCGTAGCCGATAAGTCAGAATGGCGGGCGAACTTAATTAAATTGTAAGCTTCCCGTGCCTTTTCTTTATCGCAATTACTTCATATCCCTTCCACAAGTGGAAGCCCGGTCAAGATTATCTCAGCGCTCCTTCACTATACGGCGTCCTTCGTAACCCACTGTGAAGGTTCGATTTGTTATAAACCTCACAAGTTACTGGCTGATTCGTAATAAAGTATATCGTTGTGTTACTATACTCTGCTTGCCCTATATATACATCGTGAACGGTCGCCTTGCTGCTCACCGTATCCATACACTACGAAGCAGGTTTCGAATAACGCCAGCATCGGCAGCAACAGGTCCCCGAAGTATGCGTTGCACATCTTCAGTGTGAAGATACCATCCTGCGGAGAACGAGAAATGAAGAAGGAACTTTCTATATAACCTGTGAGATATTGCATTTTTGTCAGAAATTATGTGACACTATATAAAATAAAATAATAAATTCTGACTGCCGAAACCACGATACGCTTATAGTAGGGGACTCCGGAGTAACCTTGGGGTCCTGTAGCGTGCACCTACAGCACACATTATTATTATTGTTATTGTTGTTATTCTTCCTGTTGTCGTTGGCGTCCCATGATTCAGAGTATTCTGTTACACCACCGCCACAACCACCTAAAAATGCGTGTTTTGTGCATCCGGCAGCGAAGAATTATAACCAGCGAAAAACGACGCGGGTACTTTGCTGGCCACACAAGACGGCGGCTGAGGTTTATTAGCTGGACCGGAAGCATCTACTCACAAGAAAATGTAAGTCACGTAGTCAACTGCGAAAAAAAAAAAAAGCCAAACGTGACAATAATCTAATGTACTCTTTTCAGCTTTCTCCTCTACTGCGTCGCCCGAACAAATCGTTCACACGGCGTCATATCGCAAGGACGGTCTTCCAGACGCGTTCCATTACTCGGACGACTCAGGTTTGATGATGATGACTGCGGTTCGGTTAGGAAAGGACGCTAATTTCTGCAGCCCATGTAGGGAGCACGGCTAAGCGTCCGTAGGGGTATGGGAAAGGGAGTGAAAGAGATAGATAGGAGAGAAAGGCCGTAGTGGAGGGCTCCGGAAATTTAGACCACCTGGGGTTCTTTAACGTGCACTGACAACGCACAGTACACGGGTCTCTGGCATTTTCGCCTCCATCGAAAATGCGACCGCCGCAGCCGGGATCTAACCGACGTTTTTTGGGTGGCAGCCGAGTACCGTAACCGCTGCACCACCGCGGCGGACCTCAGGTTCGAAGCTGTGCTCTTCTATATAGCTGTCAACGTATAGACTGTCGTCGACGTTGGCCAGAAATGGAACACTCTCTCACTCAGCACATATTTGCGCGTGTGCTGTTTACCTGTCGCGTCATGGGCAACCCGAAGAACATGAGCGCCAGGCACCCGGTCGCGGCCAGCACCCAGCGACGGGGTCTCAAGGTGGGAGAAAACTCGTCACGCACGGGGCTCAGCACGGCCTGAACGGTGGCGCACTGTAAGGAGAGTAATGAGGGCAACGCTTGTAAAGCCTACAAATCACCCTGCTACTATACAGTGTACTATCGCAACAGTGGCATGGTCATTGAAACGGTTATCGTAAGCAGAAAGGCGCAGTTATGTAGAGTGGTGCCTTTTCCGATGCTAATCGAGCTTTGGGTTCTTCGTCAGCTGGGCATAAGGAAGACTCTATATGCCTGCGATATCAACGGGATCAGCTCTCTGTAAGCGATGCGTGATAATGGCGGCTTATATAGAGTAACGCAGTAGGCGGTCGCAGCCCAGTATAGACTTCACAAGAACCATCCAAGCTTGAAGGAGGTTACACGAGTGCTGGGAACATTATTAAGAACTGTTCGTCGGCTGAGGTGCGTGTAACGCCCGTTCTATAAATATCTAACACACTTCAAAATTGCGGTGATTATTCACGTGGAAGGTTTAACATTGACAAGTTTCCTCGCCGGCCGATCGTTATCACTTCAATATGCTAGCCCTCAGCCTCCCGAACCTACACGTCTGCTGCCGCCGCCGCACAGCACGTGCCCTTCGATATAGCACTCCTCGGCAGTGTAGACCCGGAAAAACGAACGCGGGAAAAACGTGCGCAAACATTTGACAGTTGACGCTGTGAATGGAGCGAGATCTGGGCACAAAAGTTGTACAAACCCATTAGATACTTCTGCGACCGGAAGATCGTTATTAATTTAACAATTGATTGAATGCTTGTGGTAAATTTAAGCGTCAGGACCACGATGATATTTGTTATTCACAGACGTTGTGCAAACGCGTGTATGGTGGAGCCAGCGATCGTTGGAGGAGGAGGAGGAGAATAAGGATAAGAAGAAGAATAGCCATATTTAAAGAAGAAAAGGAGTATTGAGGGTTAGGAGCTTGATCGGTGGGGCCCCACATCCGGGGCTCCACTGACTTCTGCCGCCAGCCGCACATGGTCTAGAAATGCCTTCTGCACGTCGGCGTGAGCTGGCGAGTTACTTGTGCCTCACATGGCTCCAGAGTGCTTGTTAGACGACTATATCCAGCTAAGTATATAGGGGTTTAAAATTGGTGGTCTACTTTGGGATCTCCATTATATGTGGTACAAAAACGGTGGAAAGCCGCTACATGGCGTGCAGGCACGCCTGTGCATCGTTGGGCATATGGCGTTTAATCTTAATAAATAAAGACTCCCGCTTGAGTTCCGCTGAAATCTGTTGAGTCCTCGCCTTCCGAGGATTTGTGGGGATTAACTTCGTACGTATGCTGTACGTACCTGGGCATTGAGTGCCATGCAGAACAGCGCGATGTAAAAGCAGACGACCCACAGGGAAGCGTTCCTAAAATGGCTCACGGCTTCCGGATAAGCCACAAAGGCAAGGTCGAAGCCTGCGAAAAAGCAATGCCGTACTGATTACTGCACGCTTATGTACTCGCCACCCCTGCGCTTGTAGCTTGATGGCGGCATGTTTACGACGAACACGTTACCCTGTTAGCTACATATAGATACGCCCCCGATAAAGCCTTTATGTCGTTGATTCTCTGTCGTTGACAGGCAGCATTTGTTAATAGTGACCTTGGACACAGTGCAAATAAAATCCTTCGTACCCCTAAGGTGCAGAGAAGCACCTTAAGGGAACGATCATCATCGTCGTCGTCGTCGTCGTTGTCGTTGTTGCTTGGTTTGTATGCATAAAAGAAAAGGAAACGAAGGAAAAATAAGAAGGGAGCAGGCCGACAACCGCCACCGACAGGGGCACAACTACTGCCTACTCTTTCGGGATGATGGAATAAAGGAGGAAAGACAGAGGAAATGAAATAAGAAAATGGCGAAGACACGGACAAAATATAAACAAGGCTGAAAGATATTTGCAGAAGGGAGGCTAATCCGGTTATGTGCAGGAATGTTGGCAGGCTTAACAGCTAGCGGCTCCACGCAAACAGAGTCGAAAAGTGTCCGGCGGACTTCAGCTGCGACCTTTCGAAGAAGTTTGCACTCGATAAACGGCGTTCGTTCAAGCGATAGTATAATGTCGGAGCAAAATCCGGTAATGCGATTTTCAGCGCACAGTCGTTAGTTGTACGATAATCAACTTAAATAAAAGCAATTATGAGAGTTTACGTATAAAAACCATGATACAGTTATGAGGCACGCCGTGGTGAAGGGCTCCGGAAGTTTGCCGCGCAATATTCTTTAACGTACACTGTTAACGCACAGTACACGGGCCTTGGCACTTGAAAAAATTGTAGCACAAAGGAACACACGGACAGACAAAGAGCACGGGACCACAGGTCTGTCCGTGTGTTCCTTTGCGCTACAATTTTTTCAAGTAGTCGTGAACCAACTAGCCCAAGAAAACGTTTTGCTAAGCCTTGGCACGTTCGCCTCCTTTGAAAATGTGACCGTCTCGGCCGGGATCGAACCCGCGTTTTTGGATTAGCAGCCAAGCAGCACAACCATTAGACCGAAGGGGCACACAATTGGCTAAGTTTACACCGAAAGATAAGACGCATCGCGCGACAAGTTGTTGGTACGTGCTACAGAAAATCGAAATTTAGAAACATTAAGGAATTGTAAAAGGGAAGATACCTTAGCGAACGTACGAAGTCGAAAAAAAATCCCGCTGGTACATCGAATGAAACGAGAAAGCGAACCACATCCGTAATAATAAAACGGCGCTTGCCGTGTCTGCAGACATGCATTTATTAATACTGCCAAGCGTGGAACATGTGACGTGCCGATGGACAAACCCTGGCTTGCTCTACCAGTCTGGTCATTCAGCGGCAGTGGCCTTTGTTGTTCAGAAACGCCTGGCGTTGATTTAAGCGCATTAAACATTCCCACAGAGCAAAAATTTGTCGTCCGTCTCGTATTTTTGCTCCGCACAAGTCAATTTAAGATGAAACTAGAGATACACTGTAGACCAAGCGAGTAAAAGGCACGCAGACGCAGGCATTTTTGTATGCTTCTCGGACGAGATATTAATTCTCGCCGATCAGCCAAGCCCACTGTTCACGAGAATTGTTCGCGCTCTTTCAATATGCTCCCATATATGCAACAGCGTCCCGCACATAAAGTCAGAAAAAGAGACAGCGTCCACTCGTGCTAGCACATAAGCGGCCATTGAATGTATTGACGTTAATCAATTAATTAATTAATTACTCGCAGTGACCACGCATGACTTTGGCCTCCTTAGTTCAGGAATTGGTTTGTTGAAGATAACTGTTTCTGCAGATCTATATACCTGTCAACGTTATTCAAGAATATATGGAACGTATTTGCAGACTCTATATACCAGAAGTGATGATGTCTTCGATGTGTATTTGGAGGTCTGACGCCAAGAATCCAAGCACGGAGAAGACGACGAGGCCAAATCCAAAGTTGGCGAAGAACTGCGTCGCGATGATAACCTCCAGGTCGCTGTAGAAAGAATAAAGAAAAGAAAGATCAGTCATCTATAGACTCTTCTGCGGCATGCACGAGTCACACATAACCTGCAAAACCATGCCCTGAAAAAGTTTTGCACTTTTTGAAAGCTTTTCTTGCCCACAACAATAATTGTTGTCTATAAGCGTGACTAACCACTCTACACGATGTGGGGCCTGTCAAGAAAGTAGCAAGCGCAAAGTGCTGTGCAAAATGCGCAAAGTGCACGTAGAAGAAATGAACACAAGATTAATTTATATATTCTTCTAGGACAAAAACACAAGCCTTCATTTTCATACAAGACCACATAGAATAGTAATAATAAATAGGGCATGAAGCTGAGATTGAGTTACACTTCATCTAAAACAAACGTGAAACGTTGCTTCGAACCGCAAGCGCATATACCCTTCACCATCATAAAACAATGACACTTTCACGTCCGACATTTTGAATGAGAATTGCATGACATTTGTTTAGCGTAATCCGAGACCTTTCTCCTGCATGAACTAAGGGTAAGACCACTATTCACGGGTGCGCTTGCTAGTGCTATACACATTTCAGGACGATGAGGGACCTCACTGACGTAATGTCTTCTCGATTTCCGCCAAGGGCTATGCGTCCGGACTCGGCTGCTGCAGGCAAGCTGCTGTCCTTTCTATAGCATCGCGGCGGAACTTGACATGGCGGAATGACAGATCTCTGTTCGGGAGATCGACAAATATTTGTTCATAAGTTCGGCATTCTCCATGCACGGAGGGGAACTTATTCAACAAATACATGCAAGTGCTATACAGTACCCTATATAATCGCTAAATTCTTATATAGCTTGCGTCGGCATATATTACACAAACACTATAGACACAAAATTAGGCAAATTGCTCTTTATACAGCGTAATCCGCGACTATATAACAAGGGTAGGTTGTACTAAAGCATCATTCCTTTTTTTACAAATGCACGAGTGTTTAGAAAGAACTGGAAATGATTGGGAAGAACTGGAAATGAACTGGAAGTGAACTGAAAAAGAGACTAACCTTACACTTAACACTGCTATAGGGGAACTATGGCCACTTGTGTATCTCAGGCTGCTCTGTCTACATTCGCACAACCACGTAATGCGTGTGTGTAGAAGAAAGTGGGAGTTTGTGAATATTCGAACACTTCAAATGTTCGTCGAATATTACATCTGTAATATACGTATTCTATTTGAAAATCACGTATTCGGGAAACTAAATTATTCTAAAGGATCGAAAATTTGATTCAGCCATCCTGTAAAAACTGTCTGATCTTCCACGTATACACACGCTAATTGTCTGCTGCACTGATGGCGCTCATGGGCAGGCTGATTCACTGCGTGGGTTTGACCGACAACACAGTTGTCCTTCTGGGGGTAAACCTCCACCACTAGTACCACTCGCGTTTTGGATAACATATTTTGTGTTGACACTGTTAATGTTAATAGCATATTAAAGAAGTTATTATTACGGGAGGAGCATGTGTCTTTAACATTCGATAATCGCATCATCCTTTTGCGTCCGGGATCTCTTCAGGCATACGCGTATAGCCTAGAGAAACTAGCCATTGCCGCGTTGCGAAGCTTTCCCCCGCCAACTACTTCTCAATACCAGCAATTTCAGTGCCATGTTAACATGCATGCATTATCGGTGGCAAGGGGGCTTTTGTCTCTCATAACCGAGCACTTACGGCTTGACCACGTAGAACAAATAATATTATTTATGATAACTTTTAGCACTTGTTATTGCTTGCCATATGCTTTGTGCTGCCCTCCGGGTACAGAGTACATTACAGAGGATTATGATCTGTCAAAAAAGTCTAGCGGGTGCGTTTGAAATAGCGCTATATGTTATGCTGATACCATCAATGCATTTTGTTGACAATTTTAGGGGTGAAGCTCCTTAAAGGAGGTTTTAAAAAATATTTTTTATTTTAAACCTCCTTGAGCTCCTTAGTGTCGAGCCTAGTCTCCCGGCGTGACATAGTACTTTGAGCACCCGCTATAGCGGCGTGCGGTAGCAGCGCTCGCTCCCGGCACGTGCTCTCGGCGCGTGCTCTGGGTTTGAGTGGAGACCGCTAGGGTGCTGCAGTGTCGGTCGCTCTAGAGTTACTGTATATGTTCGTTCCCCTTGGGGAACAGAGTTGCGTCTCTGACAGATCTAATAACGTTGGCTGTGGCAGCGTGATGTGTGGTTTAATTTTGCTGGAAACTCTGTCTTCTCAAACATGTGCCAAAGAAAAAAAAAAAAAAGGAAGTGACACTCGAAGCAAAATGACTAAATGGTCGTGGTCGGTCGTCGATACCGGTACAGTAGGTTATGTCGGCAGGTCGATGCGACCCAGTATTTATTTCAGCTTAGCAGTACGTTTTAGAATGCACATCCCTACACACGCCTGGCACAAGTTATGTCTATATGGATCAATTATAACTCTCATTAGTGATATTTTTGTGATAGAGAAGGCGTAAACGTTCAGGATATGTAGGACTTACGCCCGCTTAGTAACAGCTGGCTAGCCGGTGACAAAAATCGCACCGCAAAGAACTAAAGCGTGCGCGTTTGAATATGCATAAGGATTCACCTTGTATAGATCTAGCACACACTGCTACGCAGCATAAAATTTTGTAAGCCGTATCCAGTTTCCATTACGCCAGATATAGCTATAGATCTGCGAAGATTCTGCGTGAAGGTGATATTTTTTACTTGTGTTATCTGCGCTCATCGTTTTTCAATGTAGCTATTTCAATGTAGCGTTTTTCAATGTAGATAGGAAGGAGAGAAAAGCCGTAGTGGAGGGCTCCGGAAATTTTGACCGCCTGGGGTTCTTTAACATGCACTACGTGAGAACGCACAGTACATGTGGGCCTCTGGCATTTTCACCTCCATCGAAAATGCGACCGCCGCGGCTGGGATCGAACCCGCGTTTTAGGGGCGAAGCTCCTCTTAGTCTAACCTTGTCCTGATGATGATGATTGTGGTTCGGTTAGGAAAGGACGCTAATTTCTGCAGCCCATGTAGGGAGCACGGCTAAGCGTTCGTGGGGGTAGGGGAAAGGAAGTGAAAGAGATAGAGAGGAGAGAAAGGCCGTAGTGGAGGGCTCCGGAAATTTAGACCACCTGGGGTTCTTTAACGTGCACTGACAACGCACAGTGCACGGGCCTATGGCATTTTCGCCTCCCTCGAAAATGCGACCGCCGCGGCCGGGATCGAACCCGCGTATTTTGGGTGGCAGTCGAGCACCGTGATGATGATGATTGTGGTTCGGTTAGGAAAGGACGCTAATTTCTGCAGCCCATGTAGGGAGCACGGCTAAGCGTTCGTGGGGGTAGGGGAAAGGAAGTGAAAGAGATAGAGAGGAGAGAAAGGCCGTAGTGGAGGGCTCCGGAAATTTAGACCACCTGGGGTTCTTTAACATGCACTACGTGAGAACGCACAGTACATGTGGGCCTCTGGCATTTTCACCTCCATCGAAAATGCGACCGCCGCGGCTGGGATCGAACCCGCGTTTTAGGGGCGAAGCTCCTCTTAGTCTAACCTTGTCCTGATGATGATGATTGTGGTTCGGTTAGGAAAGAAGGAGAACGCGCCCTCACCCGCGAGAGACAACGTTGGCGCAGGCAGCGTCTCCTAGCGAGTTTCTTGATTGAGAAATACCGACTGCTCGCGTTGGAGAACCGTTCACCGGCCATCCATATATATATATATATAATATATATATATATATATATATATATATATATATATGCGCACTGGATCTTGACTTGCAATGAAGTGCCGGTGGGAGATTTCACTTGTGCATAGTTGAACCATGAGGATTCGTAGCGTGCGCGTTAACTAAATTAATACGGAACTCGGCACGATCTACGATGAACATCCGGAGCTTCGCCCACTCATCATCATTCACTCCGTGGATATGCTGTAATTTTTTGGGTTAGCAGCCGTGCACCCTAAGTACTGGACAGCCGCGGCGGACCAACCACCGCCAGAACAAATGAGCACCAGGTCCTGGCCCCTGATGCCTTCTCATTTGAAATGTCGGTGGGTGTCCTGCGACGCTGGGAACCCAACCCGGCAACTCTTGCAGAGGCTCATCATTTGGCAATCACCGCGGTTGTATTCGCAATCTCACGGCCAGCCTCATCTCTATATATGTACTGTAGGGGTGGTTCTTTACTAACTGCTACTAACTGCTAGCAGCGGCATCGACGCTAGCAACCCCGTGTCGTGGATTCGAGCACTCGACGAGCAGAGAATGTGATAGTTGCGTCCGCGCTCGCTCATCTCAGCCATGCATCGCCGCGGTGCCGCGCGCGTCAGCCCGTGGCCTGTCTCGGGGCAGGACAGCACGAACCGTCGCACGCGGCGAAAGAGGAGAACATTAGGCGCAACTCTCCTAGCATGGTAATTTAATAAACCCGTTAAATAAAACAAACAAAACAAGGCCGAATCAAGATCGAATTAAATATAAACAAAGGATAACAATAACGATAAACAACGCACGAACATACAAGAACACAACAAAGGACAGAAGCAATGAACAACACGAACACAGAATACATACAAAGATACACAAAGACCATGCAAGAGAGAAGCACCTAACCCCGGCCAGCGCACCCGCGACCGCGCGCCCCTAAAAAAGGAAAATAGAAAGAACATACAGAGATGGACGACGGTCGCAGGCCGCTGCCGGGGTCGCTGGGGCCCGAAACGACGCGCGGTCCGGACGACGAGGCCTCGTCGTCCGGACGGTCGCAAAAGCACGTCCGCACCGCTTCGAGTCCCAGAGAGTTCTCCTCGAGCATCTCCAAACCAGAAACGGGCGAACATTCGAAATTAGTAGCTGACCAATGGAAAACTGCTTAAGACCACATGGGGCCAAGCGGGCCGCCCCTCGCACTGATGGACCGCCGCTCTGTCCAGCTGGGAGAGGGGGATGCGAGGACATTCCACGCAAAACATGGCGTCGCGCTGGACCCTGTCCCCACAGTACTAAGACAAACATTCGTTTCACAATCCCAGTCACCCTTCGACGGCAAGCCGCTGTGAGTGAATACGTACTTTATTAGCTTGTTTCGAATCCTGCCAAAGCCGGCATAGCAGATGACGGTGCCGTAGCCTAGGCCAAGCGACAGGATCACCTGCTCGGCTGCTCTCCCCCACAGCTGAAAGAATGGAACAACGCATTTCACCCATAAGCGGTAGCACGCGATCCGTCGACATGACGCCACCGGCAAAATATGTACAACGCATGGAAAGTTGCTAACTATAATTTAGCAGACCACAAAACAATGACAGCATGAAAAGTTCTGCTGGATTCGTGTATTTCGAGTAATGCGGGCACACACAGAAAGCTGCCAGTTTCAAAGTGACACCTTTTACTGAATGTCTTAAAGCTAGCGCACCATACATGGGTTAAACGTGAAATCGAAAGTCTCCGGCTTCCTGGAGGTTGTATACTTCCGCGTGAATTCAAGTCAAAGATTGACAAGTAGCAAGCTCTGTATGAGTGCACTAGTTTTCCGTTACCTATTCGAATGTATCGCATGTAAAACATCTTAGGCGACACGTGTGAGAACCTGTTTTTCTTACTGCCCCATTCCTACACAACACATATTGGTTTCTCAGCTGTAAACGTGTAGCAATAAGAGAATGCGCGTCTAGGCTGTATGTATACTGCTAGTTTAGTGACAATTAATAGAGAAAATGCCGAGGCCAGCAGTACCGTGACAGAGAGAACCTCTCTCCACTTGGGCACAATGAAGAACTTGAGCCCCACGGAAGCTCCTGGCAAAGCGAGTACTCGAGCGAGTATGATGAGCAGCAGCCCGAACGGCAGTGTGGTGGTTATGTAGATGACCTTGACGACATGCGCGTAAAAGTCAGAGAGATAACACATCGTATGCACGCGCGAGGATCTGTGGAAATGGTACAGATGTCGCATGCTGAAGCGGTGCGCAACGCGGGAAAAACGATCTGAGTGTCTTGCAAATTTGATAGAAGGCAATATACTTAGCACTGCGGATTGTGCACGATGCGAGATATACACGTTGTTATACAGGGAACGTTAGAGCGTAGTACACGGGCTGAAATTTCTCTCCTGCAAGCGTACAGTCGCTGGTATTTGAGTGCAGCCGGTTACGTTGGTTGGGTTCGCCTTCATATACGCGACTGTGCGGTGCACTAGTTATGGCACGAAGCCAGTCTTCCGAAGCGCTTCCGAAGCGGGAGCTTCACATGTGAATGCTCCCTTTGAAAGGGAACGATACCTCGACGGATACATTACAAGCGACCAACCGGTTCCCACGCTTTACAAGTGAGCACAGATCACTCGACCATTAGCAACAACAATCAAGGGGCGTAGCAGCCGGTTGAATATATGCGATCGAAAGTAGGCAGAAAGTGCGCCCGCGAACAGAGGGACATTAGTGCTCTCAATTCGCGCACGTAAAATAATAATAACGCCCGTGATCGATGCACATCGTCGCTGTAAATACAGCAAGTGACAAGCTCGATTTTCATTGTGAACAGTTGCCAACATTCCCAAAGTCAGGTTGTCATCCACCAGTTATTATACTCTTTATATAGCAAGTGAACGTATCGGAACGATCCTGGTATCGGTCAACAATCCCACGATGTTTTCGGTGATTTACGTGCCAAAACTACGACATCATTATGAGGCACGCAGAAGTGGGAGCTTCAGATTCATTCTGACCACCTGGAGTTCAAAGTGCGTATCTACATGGTGGTTATACATTATGCTCCCACCCATCAAGTGACTCGGCAGCCATGGCCGGGAACCGAATCCGCGTCCTCGAGCGAGCTCAATACCGTAGCCACTAAGCTATACCACTGCGGGAATTTCACATGGTAACTAGATAATGGAGGACTTCGCTAAACATATCGCTGAAGCATCTGACAGGCGCCGTAGTGTGTGAATAAAGTGGGACACAAGAGCGCTAAGGAGGCTTTTGGGGCAATTTAGTCGAGAGTCAGCGCTTGTGCTGTATCCATTTACTCTTCCTTTTGTGTACTTTGTTTTGCGCTGTATTAAGTGCCGGAACCACATGTTAAAGTCTACGGTATGTAATTAACATTCGTTCCCTTCTGGAACATATGACATCTGCTGAGTACAGGTGGCTAAGTAGGGAGAAGGATGAATGGCGCAGTCATACCTACTATTCAGAAGACAAGGCAGTCAGTGGAGTGCTTAAGTAGCTTGCCTATCTCATTGTGTGCTACGCGAGCAGTCTTTCAGGCGAAGAATTCTCATCGTGGCAGCCCAGGGTAGCTCACCTTTCCCAGTGACCTGATGCCATTGTGGACACAGGCGAACACGCAACACCAGCCAAGGGCTACGGCGAGCAAAAGATGGGTCTGGTACGAATTTTGGTCCCTGCTGTGGGGATTGAACCCGAGCACCCGTTTGCTGCGTCGAAACAGCATTGAAAAAAAAATTTAAAAATGGCCTTGTTCCCTGGATCAAATGCATGCAGGTAGATGATCGCAAAGTGGATGGCCCGTGAGCGTATTCAAAGAACCTGCCGAACAATGCAGTTGCAAGGTTGTTCCTTACTGGTGCAGAAGGTCCGTCCGTAAGGGAAATGTGTGCCAGCGATTACGCCTTTCGTGTTGCTGACCGTCTAACGTTGTGTCACCAACACCAACATGAGTAGTAATTATAAGTTACAAAACAGGTATGAGAAAGTAAATAATACAACGGTGGAAGAGCTACGGCGTTGAATTACCGTGTCTGTTTTCTATACCAAATGTGAGCTCTAAAGGTGGAAAAAGGCGAGAACACGTTTCTCACTA
This sequence comes from Hyalomma asiaticum, assembly GCA_013339685.2. Classification (NCBI taxonomy): domain Eukaryota; kingdom Metazoa; phylum Arthropoda; class Arachnida; order Ixodida; family Ixodidae; genus Hyalomma; species Hyalomma asiaticum. The sequence continues at coordinate 131,402,306 of CM023482.1, read as the reverse complement.
GTAAAAATGGTACGACGATACTTGAGTGGCGTTGATGCAGTTGCTGGCGTACGGCCTCCCCTCGAAGTATGTTCCATTCGAGGTGTTGTTTCGGTCGGTTAGTTGCATGAAACTGTGCGCCACGATCTTGGGTAGCCATTCGGGTTTGTACTTGTTCAGCGCCATCTGTTCCACCGACTTACAGGGGAACTGGTCAAACGAGAAAACAAACAAAATGAAGTGTGCGATCCGTTAGAGGCAGTAAGATCATCATCATCATCACCATCATCACGTAGAATTAGCTTTTATGAGGATATATGTAGCGGCTGCAACAGCGGACAGTCAACGGTAACCAACAATAGCCAACAATAGCCATTGCTGGTGGGATGCGAGTATTATGCATGGTACATAGCTATAATGACCGCCTAAACGCGAGACAAGTCGAATTCGCGCACGAATTACTACCATCGTCGTATCCATACTTCGTCGCGGAGCGTGCGTGGAAGAGGCCCAGCAGGACGACTCTGTCTTAAAAATGGGTGATTACTGACTACTAGCATAGAAAGTAGTAGTATAGATCGCATTCTGCGCGAAAATCCCAGCACTTACACTTTTTTGTTGTTGTTGTTTAGCGCCATCAATTTCAAGGGGACCTCTTTTCTTACCTTTGCCTTTCTGACGCAACAGACGCTCTATGACCTTGCTGGTCTATCTTTCTTGTCAAAGTTGATTGATTTTTTCATGGGGTTTTACATTCTAAAACTTCACTGACATAGTACACCACACGGGCCTCAACATTTCGCTTTCACTAATAATGTAATAAGGTGACTCTCAATAGGTGTTGCCAGAATTAATGACGTCACGGTCAGATGGTACGGAAATAGACAGAGAGGTGTCGCGTACCATTATAGTTGATTTAGTACGCTTGCTTTCGAAGCATGTTAATGCATCTACATTTCGGAAGTTCGTTAAAAATAAACTTTTGAGGATGATTCACAGTGCTCAGAAATTAAAATACACGGGGAGCAACGAAATTGTTTGGTCGGCATCAACAGACTAAACCAGTACTGATGTATATTAGGAAAAGTTAAGAACTGCCAACTTTCGGGAGAGGCTTTCTTTAATTGAGCTGTCACCTTAAGAATTGACCAAAACTCCATTCACTATGCATTGTCACTGAACCTATGGATAAATCCCTCTATTCGTGTCCACGGGATTGATGGATGGCTGATTTATGGAGTTTTATGTCCCGAAACCACGATTTCATTATGAGAGACGCCGTATAGTGGAGGGCTTCTGGAGGCCTCCACTAGGGCTTTCTCTCCTTCCTTAGGAAGGAGAGAAAGCCGTAGTGGAGGGCTCCGGAAATTTCGACCACCTGGGGTTCTTTAACGTGCACTGACATCGCACAGCACACGGGCCTCAACATTTCGCCTCCATCGAAATGCAGCCGCCGCGGCCGGGATTCGATCCCGCGACCTTCGGATCAGCAGCCGCGCGCCATAACCACTGCAGCACCGTAACGGGGCGACGGGTCCACGAGAAACAGGCGCAATATATTTGGTATTTTCATCTCTAACAGGTCATCTATTTTACCCACATGATTTCTCCCAGTTTACGTAGCACTTTTTACGCAGCAACACTTTAGCATGTTCTCAAAAGTGTTCTACTAAACTTAAGGTTTGCGTATAAAATACTCTGTCAATTGTCCTCGTCCTTTTTTTGTTGTAATCTTTGAAATTCTACAGCATGTGATTATCGCTTGTCGTATTTGCGATCTCGCTTTTCTTTGCAGATATGTGGCGCTCTCTTGGTCATCTTTTGCAGGAAGGAAAGCGGGAATATGTTCAGGGGGGGACGACGGGGAGAGCAAACATAAGTCTATATAAGAATGAAATTCTCAGTGGCTTCTCACAATGCCTTCCTCCTTGACGTAGCACTGCTCGTCGGCCCAGGAGGGGTCACACTGCGTCCACGGTAACGCCGTGGAATTCCACATGGAGTAGTAGAGGTAGATGATGACGTAGGCGAGCACCATGCTGTTGAAGAGAGCCAGCGACACCGAGGCGTAGACCATGGCCCAACCCACGCCTGCAGCGTTGGGCACAGAGCCTGTCAATTAGATTCAGGCTACGGCTTTCACGTTTAGCATTATGTACAATTATGCGAGTGGACGCAATGCTTTAGCTGTAGGTACAGTCCGCAGTGGTGCTTAACGTTAAATGCTAAATTTATGATTCATGATATTTGTAGCTGCTGGAGAGAGGGACAGATTAATGGTGCCCTAGTATATATAGCTGTTTCGAAGGCAAACACCGCAATATAAAAAATGCAGATCTCGCAAAAAAAGAAAGAAAAGCTTTCATAAGAAAAGTCCTAAGAAAAGTCCTAAGCGTCCGTGGGGAGAGGGACTGAAAGAGATAGGAAGGAGAGAAAGCCCTAGTGGAGGGCTCCGGAAATTTTGACCGCTTGGGGCCTTCAACGTGCACTGACAACGCACAGTACACGGGCCTCTGGCATTGTCGCCTACATCGAAAAGGCGACCGCCACGGCCGGGATCGAACCCGTGTTTTTTTGTGTGGCAGCCGAGTATCATAAGAAATGGTGTGATAGCATGAGCAGACAAGGACGACAAAGACACAACACGACAAGTGCTATGACACCATTAGCGCTTGTCGTGTTGTGTCTTTGTCGTCCTTGTCTGCTCGCACTATGATACTATTTCTTGCAAGGAACCAACTAGCCCAAAAAGCCACACTGTCGAGTACCATAGCCACTACAGCAACGCGGCGGATTTAGCTACTGTCGGTTCATCGTGCGCGAGCTTTAAAGTGGGATTTTCTTGCGCGTGAGGAACTACACGCAGCCCTAGAAATAGAAATATCACTTGACATGACGTCTCCTATGTGGCACCTATTCGATTCTTTTCTTTCTTTCTTTTCTTCTTTCTTTCTTTTTGCAGCTGTACATTCTCCAAGGTCTAGGGTTTTCGCGAAAAAAAAAGTAGCAGGTAGCAAGTGAAATATGACGTTTATCTCGTTATCACTGTTACGCTACCATTCTTATTATGTGCTTTCTTTTTTCTTTTTCTTTTCGGTGAATTCAATAGCCAAACGGGCTGCCATGACGTGTCGAAATTTAATGTCAAGCCTAACGATCTGTTTGTACGTGGTTGCCGCTTCGCAACGAAAGTGCCGACATACAACACGGCAACTTTCGATCCTGCGCAAGTCGATGAATATCGAGCACAGTGCAGAATGATGAACACTGCCGCACGGCAGTTTTGCTAGCGTCCTTGACCTAAATCCAACTTTCACGCTTTGTGTTTCCGTCGTGCTCGCAATGTTTCAGTGCGAACGTGACGGTTGGAGTATCATTCCTGTATCGCTATGAATATAAATAACACAAATAGGCGCAACGTTAGTCGTGCGAAGTGCTTCCCATTGTTTTGATTTCTTGTCCCACTGATCGAATGAACGTCGAATAAACCGACGTTTCAGCGCTGTAATGGAGTGTGCTAGACAGTAATGGATATATCATGGCGGACGGGAAGTTCGGAACTGCATTCTTGGCTATTGCGTCTCGCGCGCGCAACTCAACTGAGTGGCTATTTCTGTGATCCGCCTTTGTCGGTAGACGCCACTGCGACCCCGTTAATTGTGACGAACGACTGGCACAAGTGCTGTCATTACCATGCGAACTGGTCCCGTGTGGTATGAGACCTAGTGAATGAGCTTCAAGTGAGTGCTGACCTTGGCAAGCAAAAAAATAAAAAGAAAGAAAGAACGTTACTACACTGTTTTCAAGAGAAAGTTGCTACGCAAGTAAGGCTCACTTAAACTGCAGTCAGCATAATCCTCGTACAGGCATACATTTAATAGCGTTAAGAAGAGGGAATTCCTCAACTATCTTGGAAAGATAAAATGGTAAAACACGTTTGCGGAGGAGAGTGCTGAGAAATTGTGAAAGAACAGGTATAGACAAAGACCAATTGGCCCAACGCTTAACTGTCCTGATAAAAACACACGAAAAGAGTTGACACATGGACCTGCCTTTTGCGATCGGGTATCCGTCGAAGGCTTTCGTTTGTGCGTAACCGGAGAATTGACCCAGGACGAGCTCCAGCAGGTACATCGGTCTCCCGGCGATCATCGTGAGCGTGATGTACGGAATAATAAATGCTCCTGGCGGCAGAAACGAACGCAGCGAAGAATGGTCAGAAACGCTACACAGCAGTGCACTGTGGTGAAGTCTGCTGGACGGGGAAGGGAATTCGATAAGCTAACAGGCGTTCGTATCTTACACACGAACAAGGAGTAGGATGTGCACGTAGTCGAACGCATGTGCGATCAAAAGGCAGTTAGTGCTCTCCTGTATTGCTTTTATTTACAGGCCTTACGGTGTAGGTCTTATCTATTCGTGTATTCGTTTTTGTATGCAGCGTCGAGCGTGTGCGCCAGGTTTATCGTCCAGCGTAGTAGCGCCGGTTTCACCCAATATAATATAACCACGGGTGGGGAGGCTTGGTCAACGCCACTGGAAGATAAGCAGGTTACCCTTTCGTGTTGCAATTCTTGCCAAGAAAAAACAAAACGAAGAAAATCGTAGTACTCAAATATGGCCGGGGGCATGACGTCAGGACGCTACGCTATCACGCTTACACTGATTTGCTTTCCGGCGGTAGCACAAGATCCTCACTGTCGTTCTGGAACGTTTCTGACGGATCTCCTCGACGAGTTAGTACTGTTAGTAAACTATTGTGGCGGCCACTATCGCGTCAACGCAAACCCGTATTTTCTAGCCAAGTTCTTTTGTGGGCTCTGTAGTAGCTGTGGCAGGGTGTACACGTAGCGTGCATGCTCGAAATATACATGACTTCCAATTTTTTTGCCATCTGCCTACATCCCAAGCGCCGAGCATCAGGCTCTGCAGTGCAGCACCATCGAACGGCGTTCAGCGCGGCCTCCAAGATCGCGCCGCCGATGCAACTTCGGAGGCCACGTTCGTAATAAAGGAGCTGCGCCTGTGCACCGCCCGAGCTGGTGGCGCCACCTGCCACTGCACTTTGTAAGCGTCGTACGGCTCCGATCAGCAGCGCGTTACGAAAAAGGTTGTCGAACGAGCTCACCACCACCGTTGTCGTAGACGACGTACGGGAAGCGCCAGACGTTTCCCATTCCGACGGACATTCCGATGAGGGAGAGGAGAAAAGTGCACTTGCTCCCCCACTGGTCTCGTTCCTCCATGGCTGCATCCGGGAGGGTATTCAAATGAGCGTAGCGTTCGCGCTCGCATTGCGAAGTGCATCGCCCGCAAAGTACAGTCGACGGCGCCGACGTAATGCGTTCCAAACAATGAACATGCGTAAAACTTATAGTCTGTTTCAGAAGTTCCGTGCAGCACTGTGGAAGCTACAGCCCTCTTTGGCCAATCCGGAGGGCAAACACATGTTAAACGTGCCCTTACGCGGCTTGTCATCGGCCAATGACGGGCGCTGCAGTGGCAGCTGCAGGCCTGCAAGAAGGAAGATGAAGCGGGGTGTGCGTGTCCGAACAATGGCATTTCGTCTCGCTTCGGAAGAATTCTGCGCTCTATTGCCTCGTAGCCTTGGCTTTGCTGCACGGAACTCCTGAAACAGACTATAGTAGTTATCGCACTCGGCTGCTGACCCAAAGGTCAGGGAGTCGAATTCCGGCCGCGGCGGCGGCGGCATTTCGATGTAGGCAAAATAATAGAAGACTGTGTACTCTGCTTTGTCAATGCACGTTAAGGAATCCTGGGTGGTCGAAATTTCCGGAACCCGCCACAGTGCAGTGTCTTTCACAATCGTATCGTCGTTTCGGGACGTAAAACGTCAGGAATTATTATTATTACTAGACTCTCACGTGCTTCATGACTTGCCTTGCGAGACTTTGGCCAGGTAAAGATTAGGTAGCACCTCCATTTGCACGCGATGCTTTCCGTGACTGCGCGCGATCGAATAACCTTCGTCTTTTATATACGAATGACGTACATAAAAAAGGAAAGCCTCCACCGAGCACGAACACTCAAGACGGGTGCTAGAAGAAAATTCAATGGCCAGACGCGCATTTTTTCGTGCGTCACGTTTGTTGGGCCTGTTACATAATAACAGCTGGGTTCGTTATGGTTATCGCCTAATGAGTATTCGTATTCACATCAGTTGCTCATAATTAACAGGCAGTTTATCGTATTAGGCCCCGCAGTGACGCAATTTTTTTACGTTATCGATCTCTGCGATCACTTATCATATCAAGGACAGCGAGCACGGCTCCGCTTGCCGAGAGCGCAAAGAAACGTGGTTACGCAAGATAACTTTCTATGAATATCTACACGGCCTTATTATCTTAGAAGATTGCTAATTCCCTCTGTGGAAAGCGCTGTCTATTTGGTTTGGCCAGTGGCCGAACAAGAGGACGACGACGTGTCCCGAGAGTGTGCCTGTATTGCGTAATGTTGCCCGTGGGGCCTAACTTAGCCTACACGGCTGCTCAAATGCAGAATTTATGGTAAACGGCCTTGGCTTTTTGACGTGTGGCGTCTTCAGGCTTCAAACGCAGCGTATATTTAGGATTGCTGATTAGGCCTGCGCCTCCGCTGTCACCCTCATTATGGCCTTTGTCAAGAATACCTCGAAGAACACTATCATGGGTACGAGCCGCCAGGTCAACAGATGCACTAACGCAAGCGACGTCTTGCGAATGCGATCACCGAGTAGGTAATTTCTACTCCACACAAAACGCTGTGCACTGAACAGCATTTCCACCACCACGTGATCTGCCTTACCTTGTGCAGGAATGACCGACTGACTTCGCATTGAAACTTTTTCGAGGCAAGCCGAATGAGGAACAAATTGGAAACGGTTATTTCAAGCAGGCAGCCTGAACGTCGAACGTGGGGGGCGATGGGCTGATTCTTCTTCTTCTTCCATGATTTTGATGATGATTAATCAATCTTCCAGACATCTCTCGCGCCTACGATAGGGATGGATCAACATCAGCAAGCCCGAAATATAATGCACCAAATAAAAAGAAAACTCTTTGCAGTTGAAAGGTAGTTTAAAATACAAGAAACTATGAAACTTCGCTGGTACATAATAGTGAAAATGAATCGATAAACCAGAAGACAAATAAAACTAAGTTTGCTGAACCTGGACGCATAAAAAATTCACTTAAGAATTTAGCAAGTTGTTATTTACAATTAGCTTTAACCGCAAACAAGAGGGTATGGCTCTACCTGCGTCTGTGTTCATGCTGTTTCTTTCAGCATGTACCGACGACAGTTCGGAATATAAACTCGCATCAACCATACAGCTGCGCAGAAAGGCCCAATATTTTAGCGCATTCACTGTATTCAGATATATCAGTTCGCTGTAACGACAGTGAAGTGGTTATCAGCAGCATGATCCCTTTTCTAAGATGGGAGATAAATTTGTCTGAAACCATTTATTCCGCTTACCACCACTTACCTCAGAGGGGGGGCGGGCGTCTTCTTTGAGGCAGACGATGAAACAAAACGCATGTTGTAAGAACGTCTCTTTTATTTCCATCATTCTCACGGTCATTACTACATAGTAATGATTGCGTTAGTAAGAGCAGGCACTGTATTGACTTAAGCTTCAAATTTCGAAGGCTTTCATCTGCCCCGTATACCATGACCATTGGACATTCTCGTACATAGCATTCGTGACACACGTGAAAAAAAAAAAAATGCAATGAGTTCACAAGAACACGGTGCATGAAGTTATCAATCGCGGCCGAACAAGGGATGCGTAGCTTCACAAATCCGTCTTGTGGAAACTTTGCCTCAGGTTGAAGCTTTCTTTATTCGGCCACGCTTGGGCACCCGTTTCACACGTGATGCATGAATGCATGCAAGCACTGGGGCGAACGTCGTGGATATGAATAAGAACACATACAGGAACCGAAAAAAGTAAGTTTTATTCATTCATTACGTTCTACTGGTGAAATTTGTATTAATAAGATACTGAATGTAAGCGAAAAGCGTGAAGCGTGAAGTAAGATAAAAATATAGGAGGAAGCAGCATTTATTATTATTTTTTTAGCGGGAGCTACTCGTAATAAAAATATATGCGGGAAAAGTTAGCTCGCGTTATTTAAGCGGTGCGCATGAAACTGTCCGTTACGTTTACTTCAGTTCCTTCAGATCTGCTTCCATTACAGTCGCACTTTCTTCCATTAACATAAAGTTGTTTGTTCTCATTATTACATTCTGCGCTTTTAATTTGGTCAAACTCGTAATAAAGTGCCAGAAAAAGGTTTGCATTCCTACAAAAATGTTCTAGTTTTCTTTCTTCAGTTCTTTTATTCGAGTTGCTTTTGATCATTTCATTTTACAGAATCGATAATATAACGTCCTAACTCAGCGTGAACATAATGACGTTAATACTTTATTCTGACTATGCTATAGGTGAGTTGCGGTCGGAGGATCGGAGCACTTGTGGAACACAGCGAGGTGTGTTCCGAAGTACTGATACATCCTCGAGCACTCACGGCAAAGAAGCCCTCCATCATGATTTCACTCGCGGCGAGAAATCAGACGAGGCTTACGAACAACGTGTAGAAACCAAGGTACGACTGAGAAAAGTCCCCTCATTTTCGGTTTGCACCGGTAGACATATAGCACAGCGTTATCAGATTAATTATCAAGTGTGAGAGAGCTATCATTGTGCCCAACATTTTCACGATAAGTTCATGCAGTGTATGTCTTCATTGTAGTTCGTTCGTTTTCGCCACCAACATAGTTGCTGTTAATTCGCATGCAAAACATTGGGCTTGTCAGCGATAATGTTCGCTTGAAATATACCTGAACTCTCATGAGCGATCGTGTTTGGATTGAACGACAACAAGGGCACAGCCCACGTTTCATGAGACTTTGATAAATGACCTAAATGGACCATTGCATGAAATGCTTCAAAATAAAACTGATTGCATTCCGTGTCCATGTTTCCCTAAACATATGTCCATACAGATCAAGCGTCATAATATGAGTAACGCAGAATAAGAACACTATACACAAGTGATCTGCTGATCAATGTCGGCCCTCGCATTTAATGATTCGTATGAAAGATGCGCCGTTAAGCAACGCACGGTAAGCGATCCTGGTGTTCTAGCTTTACGATCTCTCCGTGCGTGCGATCCTATGTGGCTCCACGAGACGAGCACACGAGGCACTTAGCGTTATACCGTGACTGATTAACCCAACGCTGCTTAGTACATGTACCCTTGAACGTTTCTCTTGAGTGCCTCATTCGCCCTGACGACAACTCCCTAAGTCAGCACTGCGACGGGCACAGTCTAAAGCTCTCAGGCAGGCACCGGTCCACCCATCATTGCACAGCGGGAAGGTAAAACTTGTGATTGCCGACGACCTCCTTGAAGACGTACTCTGACCTGTCCGTGTTCAAAAACGCTGCCGGGCATTCAGCGCTCGCAGTACGTACCAGGCGGCCGGTAGCCGTCGAGCGCTGCTTCCACGACTGAGTCCTCGGGTCCTGGTACTCGGCCATGGACGTGGTCGTGTGGTCGAACGCGCCTCCTCCCACTTTCTGGTTGGTACGCGGCCTCTCGCGTGGGGCTTTGCTGATGCGCGCGTAGGAGCTCGTGTTCTCCAGCGACCGCAGCACTCCCGCCGACTCTTCGGCCTTGCAAATCGAGCAGTAGTCCGTGCCTCCTTGGAGGAGGGCACCCGAAGAGTCAACCGGAAAGATGATGTCTTTGGCGACTGCGTCTCTCTTTATCGGCTTGGCGCGTTCGGCGAACTCGGTAGCGTTACGCTGCAGGCTCGAGCGCGAGGCGTACGATTCCTGAGTCGTAGTCGAGAACGTCATTCCTCCGGTCATCTTCAAGTTGTCCGTGGGGCGGTATGGCACGGGCTTCTGCGGCATCTTAACTTCGCCGTAGGCCTCGCGGGTTGTCGTCTTCCTCGGAGTGTAGTCGGTGTCGTCGCCGAGCTTCTTCAGAGATGCCTCGCGCTTGATGGGCTTGACTCTTGCCGTGGGCGTGACGCGCCTAAACGTGTCCCTCATCGTGGTCGATAATTCGGCGTAAGAGTCTTCTGCGCTCCGCACCTTGAGGCAGCTCTGCGGCCTGTACGGCTGCGGACGCTCCACGGTCACCGGTTTGAAGGCCTCCCGAGACGTCGTCGTCACCTCGACGCCTGAGATAGTGCAAAGGCGTTGTTTCTGCGCTCCGCCTACTGCAGCTCCGGCGTTCTGCCCCCGTATGTACGTCCTCTGTCTGTCCCGCCTAACTTTGACAGCCTTCTTGTATATATCCTCCAGTTCACGGGACTCATGTGCTTTGTATTCGAGTTGTGAGGTCGTCTTGTAATCTACCGAATCTTGACCGAGTACAAGCGTAGATTCGGGCTTCCTTACAGAATACCTTGTTCCGCCGACTGAAGGAGCCGTCTTGGAATAGCCAATTTTGTCTTCGTTTCTGACCACGTAGGAGGTGTCGTCGCTCAGCTTGAGCGTCGATACAGGCCTGACCGGCGTCGGCACTTCCACGACCGTCTTAGGAGTGAACTCTCCGTGGTGGACTGTTTCAAAGCTCATGCTTCCTTCGGGCGCGAGGTTTGGCTTGGGGTAAAAAGGCTTCGCAGGCTGTATCTTCTCGCTAACGTCTTTAAAGCTTTCCGCTGTTGTAGTAGAGAAGCGAAGCCTTTCCCGATTTGCACTGCTCACATGCGGACAGACATGCGAGGCCTCCAACTTAGATGCAGCCGGTGTCTCTGCACTGTGCCGGGCAAGCAGCTGAGCTTCAGAACCCAAGGCACCCTGATCAAAGTAGCCCTGTGCTTCGTTACCTTCCACGATGACACCTTCACTCCTATGAATGTCGTCTTCTGTCTTCGCTCGTCTGTGGTGCACGGCCTCAAACTTCTTCGCGGTCGCATCAGACTCAAGATACTCTTGCTGTCCGGCACTAACTTCGCCTACCCGCATTTCGCTTTTGCGTTGTTCCAGTGAAGTTTCAGCGCTCCTTTTCTTGAGTACCACCGCACTTTCTTCATCAACAATGGTTGGTTCTTGCTCCGCAATTTGGGATTTTTGATGTCCATCTTTCTTAGCTCCCTTAGCCTTACCATGCCCTCTTGCACGCTCGTGTGCTCCTTGTCGCGGGCCTTGCCTGGCGTCCTCGTGCACTGCTTGAACAGCACGTTCTCTCTTTGATGTTGACTCGACACCAGCTTTCTTGTGCGCTGATGCGTCTTGCTTGACTGATTTCTTTTCAGTGCGCCTTGTACCGCTTGCTCCCAAAAGACCCTGTATCTCGGCAATCAGCTCTGCGGAATCCTTTCGGCCAAACATGGTAATCTCATCGGCGTCTTTTTTCTTGCCCTTAATTCTTCGCAGTTCGTCTCCTGTCTGCGTGAATCTGTGGAAGACGTCGTGGCTCTGCGGCCTCCTACAAAGGGCGACCCTCGCATGCGTACTTTCGGGCTTCTTGTAGGAGTCTCTTGTCGTGGTTGAGTACGAGCCAGCCCCTTCCCACTTGACGCTATCGTCTTCAAAGTGGGCTTTTCTTTGCCCCTTGGACTTACGCTTTATGAGTACATTGTTAGCACCCAGGTGCATCTTTGAGTCTTCGTGAGTGGAGCTAAGCCCAGCTGCGTGTAACTCTTCCACGCCGTCTTTCTGCTCCAGTCTGGAGCTCCTATCAACACTCTGTTCCTTGCGGCGGCGTGATACAGTCGCTTGGGGATCTCCTTCGGATGAGCTTCCGTTGCTGCCAAACAGCTTTGCCAGGGACTTGGGTTTGACTGGCCTGACTCGGTCCATCTTTTTCTTGCAGAAATCTAGCTCGCTCGTCGTACGCAGATCCATATCACCCGAGGACACTGCAAGATTATCTTTGGGGTAGAACGGAACGGACATTTCAGGGTGGTAGAACGCCTCCGCGTTCTCCATCGTCGATGATCCGTCAACTAGACGCGACCTTTCCGCTTTATAACGATGAAGCACGTCGAAATCGTCACGCCCTTCGTCAAATGTTGAGGCTGCTCGATGATCGTGACGTGTTTCAAGGTAAGGCTCTCCCTGCGCTCGCACGCCCGTTGGCGCTACTTCTTTCTCTCTGAAATGGTGGCCGTGAAATACTTCCTGTGCAGTTTCTCTTCCCCTGTCTTCTCGGAACCGGCCGCCGTGAACTGCTTCCTCCATTGCTTTTCGTTCTGCTTCCTCTTGGACTCCATCCGGTGACACTTGGACCTCGGATTCTATTTCGGTACGCCTTTTTTTCACGTCACTTTCAACGTCGACATGTATGCTATCGTAAGATGGATCGTCGAACTTTCGAGGTCGTAGCCTTCTCGTGACCTTCTCAGTTTGTTCGCGGACCTTGAAGTCTTCGGCAGTGGTTGTAGAGTAGTGTGTCTTGCCACCAGTTCTCAGGCTAGTCTGCGGCCTTGTCAGCGGGTAGTGCCGCGCACCAGCTGCGGCAGTGACACCAGCGCTAGCAGCTGCTGCTGCACCGACAGTAGCTGCACCTGACACACCACTAGCAGCAGCAGCAGCAGCAGCAGCTGTTGCAACAGTAGTTCCAGCAGTTTCCCCAGCAGTGGCGGTAGCAACATCCTGCCGCTCCAAGCGATACCGTTCTGCTCTCGCCACTAGGCTCTGGTCGATCGTCGAGAAGTAGTCAGAACTGGTGGTAGTGTATTCACATGGTCCCTCGAGCCTAAGGGACGTTTTTGGACGGTACAGCGATGAAACCCTGCCTTGGACCTGGACGCCGCCGTCGGCTCTTCCCGATGAGCTGTGCAGATGGTGGTGGTCGTGGTGGGCAGTGATGGCAGTGGCGTGTCTCCGATCTCGCGCCCTCCCCCGCCTCGTCAGTTGCGATTTCGGAACTATGAACGAAATGTGAGCCCGTGACGTCTTCGCCGGTGATTTCTTGTTCGTATGAGAGTCCGTTCGCGACCCCTGCGCCAGTCCGGGCTGCACCTTCGAGACCAAGGGTCCTTTCACCCGTCGCGATAGCATCTGAGTGGAAGACTTTGCTTTCGGAGGCCCGCTCCTGCCTTGACATTCGCTGTTCGGAGACAGTCGTCGTTTCGCTCGCGTCATCCTGACGCTCGATGCTGCGATAGGTTTTCGAAATCTGACGTACTCTGTCGGGTGACACCTCCCACTGCCTCCTCCCGGCTTCTTTTTCACCTGAAAGAGCAATGCGTAGAAGACAGAGTTACAGTGAGAAAGACAGCGAAGCAAGTGTATGGTCTATTGCTATTGGCTTCGTCGAGGTAGAACATACCAGAAAACCAACACTTGTATTATCAGTCACGCCAAATGGTGCCGTTTTTTATTGCTTCTGCTACTGCGGCCACAGCAATCGCGACTCCGAGCATGCAGCGCGGAAGTTTATGTTTCCAGGCTTAGACCCCACTGAAAATCCGCCTGTTAAAGAGTGTTGGCATACTGATTGCTATACAGCGAACAGTGCTACAGTCAGAATACATCTATTAGCTGTCACACATCTCGTTTCTTTTCATATCAGCTTTGGTCGCACCCAGGAAGGCCACACACGTAATTCTTCTAACGAGACATGTTTTTGTCCTTTCGTATCAACACACCACATACAGCATCCATGTACTCCGTATGAAAAAGAAAATCAAAGCCGCTGCTCTAAAATGACAACGCCGGAATTGATCTACTTAGTACAACTCGTGCACGCGTGCAACCAAAAAGACTTACAGCTTGTGCGTGCTCTTTGTTGCTGAGTTTCCTGTGCATCGTTTGCGAAGGAGCCGGTCAACGCCGAGCGACAGCGGTGCTTCCTGAGAGAGAAAGAAAAAAAAAGTAGGGGGGGTAGGGGGAGGAGATATCAGTAGTTCAACAGCAACTCCGAACACGATGTCTGTCAACACGATGCATGTCTTATGCATGTATACGCGCGTCTTCTCCTTTTTTTAAAGACCATACCTCTTGTTGACGATTAGACAGCGCTGAAGAATAAACCCTGACGATATTTTGTTAGTGGCGTGTTATGCAACGTTGTAGAGAAGATGCAAGAGGAAGGTAAGCTTGGTAAAAAATGCTTTGCTTTGCTATAACCGAACAACATTAAGCGCTTTGCCGTCATGTACCACGGACAAGAAAGTGACGTCCTCGATGGCGTGAAGACGCGTTCCGCGCGAACAGAGGAAATGAACGAAGTAGTGAGCCGGGGCCCAAGGCTCTATTAAACATGGCTTGCGCAAACATTGCGCTGCATTTTCCTAACAGGAATGCTGTCGCCACGGAGAATTCACGTTAATGCTTCCCGGAGTTTGAGATGGTATCCGTGCCTTGGAATAACAGCGTAGTGCTTGTAGACGAGAACACGGGCGCGAGCCGTGCGCTCGCTCGCACACACACACACACACACACACACACACACACACACACACACACACACACACACACACACACACACACACACACACACACACACACACACACACACCACGGCGCTACCACGGCATCTTTTAATAATATTATAGCGCATATAGTTTTCACGTGCCATGCTTGTGTGTTCGTCAGTATGCACACGATATTATCCCATGATGTCGTATTAAAGAAGTGGCATTGAAACACACTGTGCGTCTTCCCTGTAAAAAAATCCGGCAAGCCTCACGCACAGTGAGAATGTATGTTACTGAAGCCTGTCTCAGAAGAGCTAACTATGACGCACTGTTTGCCGTCGAGCAAAGCGTTTCAAGGCGGACCGACGCCTTTTGTAAAGAGAGTAGTTGTGCGCGTGATGTGAGCGTATCGGGCACGCCGGCTACACCGTAACTCCTACGGAAAAGTAACTCCAACACTGTAATTCCTACAGACAGCTCGTAAAAACGCCGGCATTCGCGGGAATGGCAGTGCTGACGCGCCTGCCGTAAGAGGAGTTCGTAGGCGCACTCCTGCGGGGCGGAACAACGCTGCGTGCTGTTCCATGGCCCCAGCAGCACATGTGCACTATCTATTACGCACATCGTTAGACGGATGGAGAGCCAATACTAAGCGAGTAGCCAACGTTAATAAGCACTAGCCACCAGTTAGGCACCACTAGTAAGCGTTGACAAGCGCTATAGTCAACATGAGTACGTGTTAGACAAAAGTTCGAGAACACTAGGCACAATTGGCCCATACGAGCTGAGAGCTGGTCGACTAATGTTAACATTAGGAGAGTAAATACGGTACACTGCTAGTAAACGCGGTTCATGTTGCCAATTAATAACGTGCACCAGCCAACTAAGTACACACGTGCAGATGTCTTCCTAAAGCACACAACAGCTATGCGTAAACGCTGCAGTGACAGCGGAGTTAAGCGTAAAATGCTTGCAAATGCGCGCCTCTCACCGACGATAGTTGTCCCGGTGCGAACCCATAGCAGTTGGATTTGTCCCGACAAATGCACCGAGAAGAACAAGTCGAAGCGATTGAGTCAAGTGCTCACAACGACAGCCACGGCTGTTCCCTTCACTTTCACGCGAGCCCCGTGAGGTTAGACCGAACTACGAAAAAAGGAAAAAAAGAAAAAATAAAGCCGCATGGAAAGCCCATGAACATCGAACGTCAAATTGAGGCGTCCAATAATGACTCTGTGCCGACCGAACAGCTCTGTCTGAGGACACGCTCCCAGAGCCTTTCGCAAAGGAAAAAAAAAAAATAATAAAGAATGCAGGGCTGCTTCTATATTCAATAAATTAAAGCATAAAAAAATAAATCAAGCAAAAGTCCCCGCATGGGTAAAGAGTAGAGAAAGAGAGAGAGAGAGAGAAAAGAGGAAGTAGACAGGACCGCCAGGGTGCTGTAGAGAGCGAGAGAGGAGCGAGGTGCAGGCTGTTCGGTATGGACCTCAACTTAGCGCGACGATTTTAATCAGGGCAACGACACTGCACACTACGTGGCCAGATTTCGAGTTTGCGCCAGCGGCCACGACCCGAGGCAGCTTCCGCGAGCCGGGTGCAATGAAGCGGCCAACCAGGATTGGGCACACGCTCACGCCGTGCCCGTGTGCGGTGTATATCGGGGCTCGCCGGAGGAGGAGGAAGAGGAGGGAACTGACGGGCCAGCTGCAGAGCCCGATGACCTGGCCGTGTCACTCACGCACAAGCGTGTCGCTTGTGCACCTCATGTTCCTCAATATGGTACTACCTGCAACACTCATCACAAGTCATTCATACAAGAAAGAATAAAGAAAATAAACACTTCGAAGCGAACACTGTGTGTCCATCGCAGCTGGTCTAACAGCTGGCCTGTCATTGCTCGCGTTTGAATTAACAGCGAAAGCGCATTCCACCTAGTTGAAAAGGCATACCCCGCGGCTTTTCTCGAATTAAGCGCTGTTACATTTCGATACTTACAACGCTCTCGGAATAGAATGCGAAAGAGCAACTGCACCAAACGAAAAGCACGCCGGATTAACTCGTAGTCGGTTCCATCCGATTTGCACGTTTCGTGGGGAAGTTGGCACACTGAAGCACCTAATCTGGAACTGTCGGCCAGACCTCACACCGGACGATCTTCTGGTCTAATCCTACCCCGAAGCTCTGGCCGCGGTGCTTCGGTCCGAGGATGTCGGCACGCGTGGTTCGCGCCACAAAACTCACAAAGACGGGACCAAAAGGCTAGGCCTGGAAACCATCCCTTCGTCGTGACCGAGTTGATTGGTAAATAATGCTTACTTACTCGTACTCGTATTGCAGAAGCTTTCTCGATCGGACACTGCATCCCTTTTCAATTATTACTGGCAGGGGTGGTGAGCGCTGAAGCACGGCGTTGTACCGTTGTAAGCTATCCGTGCTCCTGCACCACCCCGCACCGTTTCGTATGCTCCCTCGACGTCTTCAGTAGCACCCGTCGGGAAAGTACGTAAAGCTATAGTCATACAAATGTATGCACATTATCCTAGGTATCGAACAAGAAAAAATCCGACAGATCTCACGCAGTCTGGGAACCGATGTCATGCGGAACTGCAAGCGGGGAAATTGCCTGCGCCTAATTGCTTGGCATTCAGCCAACTGCTAAGCCTATCATCAATGTCTTAAATTTAGTATTTGTGTGGGTGGCTTGGGTTTACCAAGGTCGTCGGAGCGCTGTGGTGCACTGTATACGGTCTCTGTATACTTTAGTGCACAGAGACCGCAGTGTAGGCTACGGTGCGCTGATGTGCATATCACGAACGTCGTTTGTTGGAGTATTCCTACGTGGTGGAGCAAGGCTGGAGAATAGCCTTTTTGTGATAATAATACAAATGAACAGCCTGCTTGGAACAGTGGTAGCGTGTTTGCTTGGCATCGCGGGGACCGGGATTCGAATCCCGCCCCCTTACCGCTTGGCACCTTCGACGATTACAGCACGTTTGTCCGTGTCTGTCTGCTTGTTATGCCTACAATTAGATCACACGATACTGTAAACGGTACGTTACGTCTTTCTCTCGTTTAATCCACTTAAAGTTTGTTCTAATCAAATTTCCAGTGCCTGTTTTTGTCTGTTCTTGACTAACGGGCTGTAATATTTCTCGTTTGTAAAACAAATAATTTATTTGTGCGCTTACAACAAAGCCATCCCTGGATTCATTTCGTAACATGTCATATGTTCTTATTCCATAAAAGATTTTTATGCATCGACAGCTGCTCTACATGCAGTGAGAGAGGTGCTTCCGTCCACTCTCGCACATAGGTAACAAGCTACGACACACACTTAACAGAAACGACACCACTAGCTGCTCTGTATTAAGTAAACTGTGTTCCTTTCAAGAGATAATAACACACAACAGAAGAATGAAAAAACCAGGGTTGTGTGAATGTCACCCTTAATGTTTAAAGCAAGGTCGTAGCGAATGGCAATGTGTATCGTGTATTGTCAAAGCGAATTCGAATATATAGTAGTAGAATTTTAAAAGTAATATAATGCGTTTTATACGTGGTAAAATAGGGCAAGTTTTAAATTTTGCCACAACTAACTTATTTAAAATATAAGTACTTCAAGAAATTTGATCGGGTTGCAGGTAATATGCACATTTCACCATGAAGTGTGGCTTCACAGCAGTGCGAATCTCGTTAAAAATGGTTTCACGGCATAATAACAACGTGTTGCAGTGAAACAATCTTTTAAGTAGGTTACCTGAAAAAACGCGGCTAAAAGCACGACTATTCGTTCGTTTCGTACACATCGAACGATCAGAAATGTTAAATTCGTGTCGAAGCTAACTCTAATGCTGTTATATTTCTTCTAATATTTTCAGAACCCGAGTCATGGCTGTTTCCGTGACAGTCGCACAGACTATATATCGCCTGTCACTTTTCGTGACCTAACAGGCTTTTCAAAAGTTATGTGACGATTCCCTGACTTTTGCGGAGGCATCCGGGTTTCCTGACAGTTCGAGTTTTTCGCGTTCAGTAGACACCGTGTTTATCATGTTTCGTGATATCCGAGCTCGGTTATATAACTTAAAGGCGAGTAACAAGAACGACATGAATTAACGTTGTATTTCGTTTTAGTTTATATCAGAAAGCATACAAGAACTGTCCTGACTAAAGCTTGAGCCTCCGGACACTTCAACGCACTGGGTGTATACACCAATGAGTTGTAATGATAGACGAAAGCTTCAGTCGACTTAGAATATCTTACACAATATATAACGTTTCGCAACTCATTCTGGAGGATTCTACGCTGTTCTTTTCTCAGTCCAGGAACTGTCTTTCACGCTCACTGAAACGTCATTACCTTTGTAGAAACCGTATATCTAAAGGATTATTATAGTTCTTACATGTCAATATTGTGTACCTCAAAAACAGAAATTTTCTGAAGCTTTTAAGACACAACAGAAGCAGGTGCCAAACGTGTACACCTTAGCAATCAGTCTACATCCATACCGAGCGCGCTCACATTTAAAAGGTGGGTTAATATGCTTCGACACGAGCATCGTTTATAGCTGCGGAAATCCTGGGAATGTTCTGCAAGATTTCAGTACTATTGGCGAGGAGAATATTCCTGGAGCTTCTTCAGTAGTTCTCGAGATAACTGCCCCTTACCCGCTTTCCCCAGTGTCCCTCGGTGATGATAATTGATGACATCAAGTATATTCTTTCAGAAATAGCAGTAAAGCGCACTCTATAGTTTTCTCATGACTTCGCGCGAACCGGTCTGGTGGCATGTATGACATCACTTTTCAGTAATTTCAATCCCGTTGAGCTTACGGCAGTGGTGTTCGAATCGCATATTGGAGAGGGTATGTCTAGCTTCTCTGTCCAATGAGGCACTCCAGTAGCCGCAGCAAGTCATGTAACGCACACGGTGACACTGGAATATTTGGAGGAAAGACTCTACGGCTCATGGAGGTCATAAAGAAAGACCCTTGGTACTCCCAGTGCGGCACCATAGCGCCATCAGAATATCTTGTAAGATGCACAGTGACATTGAAAAGTTTGCTCCACACTCTCGGTGCTTCTGTGTACTGAGTGATTTGCGTTATTTGGAGCTCGTTATACAGAACTATCACCCTTGCGAGGTCGCGTGAGGAACTGCCGAACGTAACATATTCCTTATTTCGAAGGCCAGTTTTCGACAACGAAATCTAGCAGTGTACCCCAGCGAGATTTGTGTACTGTACGTGAAGGTTAGAGAAATTACGCATCTCTACTGAGGGCACTGTTTCTCGCAAACGCAGAAGGGTGAAACAACAAAATATCAGGACGAGAGCACATGCTAGCGACGGGCACAGGCACATAGGAAGGAACGATGCGACTGTAGGACGGGAAAGAGAGAGTGAAGAAAAGAAAGAAACAAATGTCGCAGCTCATCCAAGCGTAACAACACGACGCTGAGCGAAGCAACAAAGAAAACAAAAAGTGAGCTGTGCCCCCCTCCCTGCTACCGTCGTTGTGTCAGCGCGCAGGAACCTCGATACGGAGAACGCGGTAGCGGGAGAGCGCTGATGGAATTTCCCGGATGTCGGAACTTGACTGGATGGACAATGCGGGCCCACCGGCGCTGTTGCGGACAGGTCGGGAAATGGGCGGGACGCGGAACGCTGTTATATGCGGAGCGACCTTGCCATTGAAGAAGACCCCCCCCCCTCTCTTTTTTAAACAGTCCTTGACTCAACAAAAGGTGCCGCCACGCGCCGCTATGGCTGCCTGTGTTACGCGCCACGAACTCGCGCACTGAGGGCGTCGTCGCTTTGTTTATAATTGCCTCGCGCGCGAGCGGATCGTTCTTGCGTAACGGTTGCCATTTGCCCCCGCGGGAGAGAGGGAGTCGCGGTATAACACGGCTGCGGCTCGTCACGCCATGTGTGTACGGCGGTGTACCTGCGCGCTTTCGCAGCACTGCCATGTTTCTACGCCAGCGGCGGCCCTATACACACACCATATGGTCCATATAGTTACATATGGCCCATATAGTTATATATGGTCATATAGTTATATATGGACATATATATGTGGTCCATATATTGTCTGTACAGACACTGGGCTTTATAAGTTGCTGCGTAGCACGCAAGGCGAAGGCCGTCTTGTTCGCACGCCTGTCGACGAAGAGCAGGAGGAGAGAGAGAGAGAGAAAGCGGGCGGGGAGGAGGGGAGTGTACCTTCTTCAAGCCTTTTGGGGAAAGGTTATATCAATCTGTTACGAAACAGAGCTGCCGAATTAAGCTCCCGGCCTAGCACCCGAATCTAGCTAAAAGGATCGATTGACTCGGTGAAAGTGGGCCGTAGCACGCGAGCTGCAGGTGCCGCGGAAGTGCACAGAAGAGAGCGGCGTTAACACTTGTGCACCAGAATCGCACGCCAGTGAAGAGAGAGAGAGAAACTCATACGTGACCTTGATTAGCGATGATCCCTTAATAGTTGAAGGAGATGTTTCCACCCGCAGCGACTGGTGAAGGCAGTATTCAGTACAGTTGGAACACGCGTATCCGTTGTTGAGCAACTAACTCGCTTTCGGCGCTAACTCAGCCGTTAACAACACATCCGCATGCGCTGCCGGTGTGAATGAAAACGTTAACAATGGAACATCTTAAATGCAGGAAGCTTGCTTTATATCGGAGTGAAAGGAGACTAGAACAATAGCAGAACGCTCGCGATTCCGCTTAAGGTTGTTCTGTTATAGAACAGTTTTGAGGAGTATGGGCGGTTACATTGCTGGCGTATTGAAAAAGAACGTTCAAGCGGCTTATGTTACGAAACTTGCCTCCGCTTAGCAACAGGTACACTTACGTAGTACCTTTTCCTGCATTATTATGTAACGGAGCGTTTTCCTTGAAAACTAAGCATGACACTTCTCTGTACAGTGCGCGAAAAGTGTTCGTAATAATAAATATCAACATCAGTAGCGCTGCACTAAAACACGTTTCTACTGTCGGTTTAGTTGGCTGTTTCGTACAGCGTGGATGGAATATGGAGCATCACGATAAACTGCTTAAAACTGGCGTACATATGTCCATCCATCTCGCGGTCATCGATTCCTCTAGATAAACTATTTGCTTTCGCGCTGGAATGCAGGATACGGCACGTCATCTTAATCCTCTATCAGCAGTTTGATCCTCTTGTCGACATTTCGGTCCTCCATGCAAGCCAAGAGAAAACAAATAGACAAGCACGCGAAACAAACAGGGAAACAGGAAATACAAACAACCGAAATTCTTTGCTCTTTCGCAACCTTGACACTATTTTTGCTTGACAACTGAAGTGGCCTTGCAAACTGTCATGACTTTTGCGAGTGCTTTCGTTTCCTGCTTCCTTCTTTTCTATTTTCGTTTTTTTTCTCACTTGTTTAGGCTTCCCGAATAGGCAAATTTGCAAATGAGAACAGAGTTCGAATGAAACAGGTACTTACTACCCCCAGCAGTGCCGAAAGCACAGAACTTTCAGAGTTTCCCGTGCACCCGTGGTGGCGGAACTGCGATGAATTTGGCAACAGTGTGACCTTATACTATCGCTGTATACGCTTCAACGTTCGCGCGAGGCTTACATTTTGTCCCCCTCCTGCACTGTATGCCGGGTAGTGCGACGTGTCCAGTTATGTTTAACCAGTATTCGCCTTACGGTCAAATGGGCCTGCTGTGCCCGTCGGTCCGTTCCAACTTCCAAGATCCAATAATCAACAAGCTCTCTTTTCGCCAGATCGTAAGAGGCAATCGGACACCAAGCGCTTACAAAATACCAGACCAGTTATTTTGTATGACGCAAGCCAGACCAAGTGCAGCCACGCATTTTATCAAACTGTTGATAACAATTGACTTTCGCATCAGCGCTACATGCACTTATTGACTGACTGAATTTTGCCGAGTCGCTAAGGCAAAATAAAAAAGAAGTGTAAGATAAGAAGACATGGGCTAAACATAGGCGTACAGGCCACATGGAGTTCGAGTGACGTTGCTAAACACAGGCGTTCCAGGTGACAGTCATGCAGCAGGGCGGCCAAGCGAGGCAGGAGCACGGAGGAAGCGTAGCGACGCGAAAAAAAAAAAAAAAAAAACACAAGAAGCTTTATCGGTGAGGCACCCACACTTATTACGTCACTAGCGGGTTGCGCAATCCCCGGTTTTTGGCGAGAAATAATCAACCATTCACTTGCTGGCGGCGCAGTGGTTCATACGGCGCCAGGGATTCACGGAACGAAGGGAAGAAGGGCAGCTGGGAATCTTTATTCCACTGGACGCCGCTTGCAGCCCACGCGCACATTCGCGTGGTTCGCTGCATTTTTCGGCGAGAGCGTTCCCGTGTTGGGATACGCTCCAGTTGCGGTTCTCGGGACAGTGCAGGCGACCATGCAAGCGCACATGTACGCACGTCCTTGGTTGGTCGCCGCGGTGGACATCGTGGTGCGACGATTAGGGCCAGGCCGACCAGCGGTGCATCCCTCTTCCTTCCTTAGCTCTCACCGTCACGTATTCGAGCTCGCACTCGGTTCCCGGGGCGAGCGCTGCATTGTGCTGCCGCCCCTGCCAAGGTCAAACACTGCCGGTTGATATAACAGCAGCAGATGCAGATGCGCCTAATACCGCCTACGGGGGAGTCGCCACATGTGGTCTGCCGAGCACGTTCCGCTTTACGAATGCCCGCATGCACGAGGAAAGGAAGACCGCCGTTCTACTTATGGCGGTCGTGGAATAGTGTATCGTCGATTACTGCGGGCAACAACTGTGAGCTGTGCTAGTTTGTCTCGGCTCGTTTGTTGTGCGGTTAAAGTTCCAGAGAGAAGGACGGTTAAAGAAGGACGACGACGTGCAGCTGGCGTGGTGTTGTGTTTGTACGCTTTCCTAAGAAAAAGAATTTATTGTTTTTTTAAAGAGGGAAATCATGATGCATCCAATTGTAGTAAACGTTCGTCCTCGCTGAACATCTCGCGCTACCAACTGCTAGCCTCCTCGTTATACCCCTGTCACACGGGACAACATAAGTGCACTTTGAGAGAGTGCACTTCGCCGCTAGTGTCATTCGCACGCTGTCACACGGGAACGTTTAGTGACACTCGCTGCAAAGTGCACTTGCAGGCGAGTGCATTCGCCGAACTCACTTCGCGGCGACGGAGTGTGTAGCCTCGGTAGAAGTGGCTTGTAAACAAATACGCTAGCGCACAACGCGGCGCCCGTAGTATATTTAAAACATTGTTTTCGTTATTATAAATACTGCTATGCATTAAAACAAATCATATTTCAACGAAAAACCTCGCTATTCTCGCCCTTAGGCAGTTTGCGGCCACGTCCGCTAGGGGAATGCACATTTACAAAGCACACTTCTGTTTCTCGTGTAGCAGCGCGTGAACGTAAGTGCACTCTGTGAGCGTAAGTGCACGCGCTCAAAGTGCACTTTAGTTGCCTCGTGTGACAGGGGTATTAGTTCAACTGCTAGGACAGCAGGGTAGTTCGCTGTACAAAGTGACCTCCTGTTCCGAGTTAGAACTCCAGCCCGCCCACGAAAAAGAAACTTTGCTTTCCGATAGATCTCTACGGATTTTCGTGTAGCTTTGTGTCACCACTGAGTGGACTGATTCGCCGTACCTTTTTGTATGTATTCGACTACGCAGAAATCATGCACGGGCATTTACCGCCGACCTTAACTTCAATCATGTAAGGTCACCCACCATGCACGCGTGCTCCAGTCGGAGCCATTCGTTCAGTGACGCCACGCTCGTCATGTGTACCGCAGAGGGATCGCATTCGTGGTCACTTATATGTTGAATGTGAAGTAGCCTGATGAGAGCGAGCGAAAACAAGCCTGCACTGAGGAAGTCGCTAGTATTATCAAAGGGACGACTCAACTTTGCGAAGTGAAAATGTAGAACACAATAACCTAATATGGCAAAATGACCTGAAATATGCTGAAAGGAGAAAAAAAGAAAGAATACAAGTAAAATATATAAAATAAAAAAATGTTTACAGTACTAAATCGAAAAAAAAAATGAAATGGTGACAAGAACAAGCAAAAGAAGCAGCTCTCCTGCGAATACAGCAGTATATGCGTGATACAGTTTTCACAACCCACTGGGCACCTCTGGTAAATGTTTATTGCAATCAGTAAGAGAAAACAGCAGAGAGAGAAAGATGAACCACGTGTCCAGTGGCTTACACCTTTTGGCTTCGGTCGATTTACGCTTTGAACGCATGTCCGTTTGCACGGAAGGCGTGTTCCGTTGACGAGGGCGGACGCTACGCATATGCTCAGAGATCATGTCGGTGGATTTTGAATTCTTCTTCTTTTTTTTTTGCATTCCTTTTGCACAAGAACACCACGCTGCCTTTTTCTAATAATCATTATTACCGTAGTCCTACCCTGTTTTCCACTTGAATGCATGTTGATACCACTTCGCGGTGACGATAATGGAGTCCTACAGATTTGTTCGGAATCCCAGATAAAAGGAGAACAAAAGATGAGAAGGCGTTTGAACCGAGCCATGCATATGTCGATATTGCATCACTTACACTTGTCCATTCCAATAGTACTCTTCTCTACAACTAATGCAACAATTTTCAAAAAAAAATAGCGTTTTCGTCTATCCCTACGTCAAAACTTTAGAACGACAAAGTATCACAACTTCAAGGGGAAAAGTATTGAGCACACTGCAGCATTAGCGGCAGCCGCCGGACCTAAGCAGCTTCCTAAACGACCCGGAAGCACCAGTGTGTTCTCGCACAAGAACCAAATAATTCATCCTAATAAGTGCACTGCCTGTTCCTCAAAAGACCGAGCTACAACTAAAACAAAAACAAAAATAAAATACAGCAAGCGCGTAGTATATAGAAGCGCAGCAAAGCACGAAAAAGAGAAAATGGTCAATGAATATTTAAAACGCGTCGAATGGAGAAGTACAAGAAAATTCGCCCCGTACATTGCCTCCGCTCAGCGGTACAAAAAGAAGGAAGCTTCAGGGAACCACTCAACCAAATCTCAACGCTTCCGCAAACAGCCGCCGACGTGGGCTTTCCCGCAAGCTCACCCTTCGTGCGGAGAAGCCAGCTTTCGCGAAGTGCGCCCCACCATCACTCCTATCCCCCTTGTCCATAGATCTGTTTTGAGGGAGGGGCGCAGACTTTTTTGAGGCCTTCGCAGACGGGTCCCGATGCATTGTGCGAGTCACGTCCACAGCCCGCCTCCCTCACTGTCCTCTTACTCGCGCACGTTTTATTTTTTTTTTCCCTTTCAATATGCATTTTTATTCTTTTCGCTTCCTTATCGACGTGGCCAATTCGTGAAACGAATAGTCTCGGCTCGCCAAACCTTCGAGGGGAGAAAAAGATCGATATGAGCGATATGTGAGGGCACTGAAAGCATTCGCTACGAAAGGAACTGCCACCCTTTTCGTGCTGAGACGCGGTGAATGAGAAAGTGGGTCTCTGCGTTTTTTGTCACCTTGGTGTGTGACGTAGGGCGTGACACCACACAGCAATGTGTGCCACTCTGTCGCCGACGAGAGCGTGGTTTTCCTTATAGCACGAATTATAGGCGAAAATAAAAATCTAATATACACTGATAGTAGGCTGAACTAGTTTGTTTGCTTTTACGTAGGGGAGGCCATTTTTAAATACGTAGGATAGTGGTTGGATAGTGTTGGGAATAAGCAATCCTCCTTACACCTACCAAAATTAGCCAAACACAGGAATAAACTCACGCGAAAAACAAAAAGCAAAAAAAAAAAAAACCTAGGGGTGTTATGAGCACCATTATTTCCTATCTCTCAAGTTTCAGTGTGCCAAATGGTAAAGTTTCTACGCTTTTGGCGATGAAAGTACCGAAGACACTTCCTTGTTAGCAAGGGTTATTTGCTACCTGTGGTAGAAATGGAAGAGACAAGGCTAGTCGGGTCTCATAAATGTGAAAAGTACAATTTAATTATAATGTAATATTAAAGTAATATGAGAAAAATAAAATAAATAATCATTACTATTATATAATAGTATATATATTATATGTATGTATGACACGATCTTGTCAACGTGGCCATAATTTGAAGTATGTCTGAACTTTACATTTATTTCCCTGTGTTGCTACTTTTGCTGTTTACACTTCGCATTGCTACTTCATCATGATTATATGGTTTGTTCCTTCCTCTTTTTCATGTTTGCTTTTGTTTTATATTTATTAGAGCTATTTCTTCCTCAATATGTATTATCGACACTCCCAAATGTTTGTTCGCGTTGTCTAATTGTATTTCTTTGTACATCTGGCCCCTGCCTTGGCCCGTTTTTAGGCCTGCAGTATTCTTTAAATAAAAAATAAATATAATTAAAAGGTGCCACGAAGTAGATAATTTTCACACTCTGCCGGGAACGCTTGTTTACTTTTGTGCATCACTGTCAGATACTGTCGACACCTTGCTCCCAGCACTGCTGATCCACATTTAACCTTCTCTCAATCTCAAAGACAGTGGGAGAGGTTTATTTTACAGCACACATATTCATTCTTTTCTGTGCAGGTAATGAGCTGTGTCGCTTCGCTTAAGTTTTCATGTTACGCCCTTTCTGACGAATCGGAGAAAGTGTTGAAATTGGCGCTGTCCCCTATACTCAGGATAAGTTACGCCTTATATTATCAAGATAATCAAGCGCAGAATAAGCTCTGGCCTTTAAATTTTGTCGCCAATCAATCGATGACACGGCACAAGAAATATTCCCGCGTACAATGCCGACTAAAAAGAAAAAAAGAACAAAAATCAAACAATAATGCGCATGGAATTTAAGAAATGTGGCGAAGGTTCGAAAAGTCCCGGCGTATGCGACTTTTCTTTTATTTGAATTTTCTTAGCAGAATGTCCAGCACGAAATGGCATTCAAGTAAAATCTGGTGACTTGACCAGTGCAGTCCCTCAATACGGTGTTCCCCATAATGAGAAACCGGTTTTGGCACGTGGGACCCTATAATTTAATTAACCACGCCTTCTCTTTATATATGTAATCGTCATTACTGCGCGACCACAGATCGTGGTGATGTTATATGTTTGTATTTGCAGAGGCGCGTACATATCAGGATTCGCGCTTGGCTCTACAGGAACTTTTCTCAATTTCGTGTATGTGTTCGCCGATATGCATGTGTGTATATACTGAAACCTATATCGAGAACGTATTAAAACATACTGGAAGCCTTGTACATATATATATTGAAACTGCTTTAAAACTATGTTCTTTTAATGTTCTGGTCAACTTCGGATTGCAAACTAGCCCCCAAGAGAAATCGAAAGCTTTCTGCAAATTTTCAGATTTAATCGGTGAGAACAAAATTAAAATAAGACATCGTCACTAGCTTTAGCAGATACAACATAATACAGAAATAATTTTTCTTACGTGTGTCATCTTACGTGTGTTATTGAACTACGCCTAATATTACTGTCAAAATTGTTGCATTAGTTTGTTCTCTTGCTGCATTAGTTTGCACAAATTTAAGCATAGCAACGGCCCACACGTCAAAGCTAATCAACACTAAACGCAGCCGGACTGCCGTTACCCTTTCCAGCCTAGAGAAGCCACCTTCGTAAATCTAGGCGAGGTGCGAAATAAGACAGTCGTGCACAATAGATGCCGAATGAGGATGGAGACATATAGCGTAACACCCGCCGGAAGCACCATTACATACTACATCTGAATCATTCACGGGCGACATGACTGCTCGCAGGCTATACAGTGTCGCACGATTCGCTGGCGTGCCAAGCGGCAATAACGCGGGTGCGACGCGGTCGAATACACTGCAACCAAGGCGCGCATGCTCGAGCACGCTGTTTTCGTATGCAGATTTGTGGTTGTTGTTGCTGTTGTTCGCAGGGACGCCGCGTAACGTTTGTTCAAGTAACTTGTTTAGTGCACTGTGCTAGACAGGACAAAGGTAAGATGTACAGAGCGGTAACTTTCAGTTTCAGTATTTTGTTTCTCTAACCAAAGAGAACGCATGAAAGCGCTGTTTCCGCGTGCGTTTCGCCCAGTCCTGTATTGTGTACTGCGGTTTATTTGTGACCGTGTAGCCTATGCGCTGGTTTACATGATGCATCGCTACCAACAAGCCAGAATCACAGCCATTTTGTCCTGTATTCTCCAGTGCGCTAAAAAGAGTTAACATGTTTTACCAGCGTGCCCAGGCGTATGCCTTTCTAGGTTTGCTCAAGCTTGGATTTTTCTTATTAGATCCAGGAAAACTTGAAAGATTTGAGCGCTTCTCGAAACAGTCCAAAACATCAAACGTGAATGTTGCATGGGATATTGTCACGTGGTCGTGACGGTGAAGCACGCAGTAGAACCTCGCCTGTAGCTGCTTGAGTGAAACGGTTGGTATCACACGCTTCGTACTTGCGGCCTCATTTTAACCGAGAGAGTCGCTCCGGGCACGATGCTGCAGCTGTAGTCTACGTGCAACGTCAGTGAATGCGCATGTCATGGCAGTCCGCAAAACAGAGATGCGCTGTTTCTTTTTATATGCTCCCGACACTCACCCAAGACCCCAGTTCGCAAAACATTCTCAAGGGAAGTGACATTCACAAGAACGTAAATCAATCAGTTGCAATATGAAGCGTGGTGGTAAGCGAGAACGATCTGTAATTAGCCAATATGATAGAGAGAAGCAGCCAGGATTCATAACACTTCTCGTTTACGTGAGATGTTTCTTACTTAGTGTGTCCGAGTGTCCTTACGAATAATTGCTTCGTTCGCATCCCACGCTGCATTCACAAAGTAAGGCGATATCACTGCGGAAGGAAAACGTTATTAGTAGTAGCGGTCCTGTAATAACAAACAAACCAGGCCCTGGCCTGCTGCTTGTATGCGTATAAGGAGACGCAAACCTTCACTGTAGCAGTGTACTGATATGGGAGGGAAGGTTTGCGGGAAGTACCCGCCGGCATAGTAGTACACGGTATAACGTGCTGCGCTTGTAATAAGGCACAGCCCGCCTCACGTGCCGCGTCGCCACGGGCAACTCACCCGCACGTGCAGATCTGACAGACGCACTGCTTCTCCTTTTCCAGCACTACCTCCTTGTCGCCGTCGCCGGGACCTGTTGGACGGTGGTGGCTTGTGCAGCACGCGTTCCCGCTGCTGTTCGACTCGGGCCGGCCGTTCCAGCTCCACTTCGCGCGACATGGCGTCTCAGTCGTGCACGGAGGAGCGCTCGTCGTCACGGGACGGCGCGCGAGCGCGCTGTGACACTCACGCAACGCTGCCAGCGACGAAGCGTACCGCGCCGCGCTCCCGCTGAAACAACGCCCTCGCCTTCCTGTCACGTGTCCCCTCTCCCGAAAAACGCCCGTACACGCTCCCCTTTCACTCCATCTCACTCTCGTCGGGCGCGCAAACGCGTATCCCTTGGTTACCAACACTCGTGCGGCGCCTACTGATGTCGCATGTGGGTCATTGGGAAAAAAACGCGGTTGGCCGGTTACGCGGAAAGGCATGGCTTTCGATACTTTTTTTCTCGTTTCGTGTACCTGGACCCTGCAGGCTGCTTGCCCGCTCTACACGGGAAGCAACGGCGCGCGGGAGCAGGAGCGAAGGTCCATCGGGAGCGCGCGACGCTGGTTGCATGGGCGACACCCTTTCGCCATTTGTCGGGTAATCTTTCCCCCTCGCGGTTCCACCTTGGTAATTGTTTGGACCATTAAGCAAAGGTCACCGACGCCGAGAGAGAGCGTGCGCTATTGGCTTCTCTTAGCACACTATCCGCGAGTGACCCCTTTTAATGCGAGTGACTGACGCGTGTTGTCAGTCGGGTATTAATCATTGGGAGCACGTGTGCGACGCACTTTGTTAGAGCAAGGACATGGGATACCTAATACACCTGGAGACCCACCCGTTGTAAGGAAAAACGAGCGATTTTAACAAGTATACATCCGCGCTCCGTCGTGAATAAATTTGCAATCCTTGCCAATTTATGGCAAGGCCAAACAGCGTTCGATTTATTTAAGAAAACAAGGTGAAGTGAAGCATTAATGTGTAAGCACTAGCACTGCAACCTCATTCGCGTCCCGCCAAAGGTGGCTTCCCTGCGTTGATATTAATATAGCGGTGTCGCTTAAGCAGAATGCAGAGATTGAAGGAAAGAGGCGCAGAAAATCCGTAGGTCACCTTGATGACAGTGCTTGGTGTCACCCGAAATAGTTGACCCAATGACCATGATGAGAGCACGACAAATGGCACAATAACATTTGCGATCCAGGATGGAATATTGCGGAAAACATAGCTCTCCTTAAAAATCTCCAGTTCTCCTGTTAAAAGATGATAATCATTTCGACTATTAAATTAAGCGCTGTGATCCACACCAGTAAGTTACGGTGAACTCTTCTTTGGCTTTAGCTCTAAACATTATCTATCGA
This sequence comes from Hyalomma asiaticum, assembly GCA_013339685.2. Lineage (NCBI taxonomy): Eukaryota > Metazoa > Arthropoda > Arachnida > Ixodida > Ixodidae > Hyalomma > Hyalomma asiaticum. The sequence continues at coordinate 131,371,510 of CM023482.1, read as the reverse complement.
TGTAAAATCATGCAAAAGGTGTCATTAAACGTGCGATAAAGTACCGTATTTTCTTTATTTATTCAGACTGCACCTCAAAGGACACTAAGGGCGCATTAAACAATGACCGGCGCATCTCGTCGGCTATACACTCGTTCAGTCATTACTGGCCCGACGGGTCGCCTGACGCACGGTGGAGAGGCATATGCCCCTTCGTTGAACCCCCATGACTTTAGTCAGGCGGGCTCGGTGAAGGGGCACATGCTCTGTGATCTTATAAGTGATAAGTGATCTTATAAACAAACGCAACAATCGGACTCAAGTCTTTGTACACGCTTTGTGATCACAGTCTATGAATCTTATTAACCTTCTTTGGAAAATCACCTCTCTGCCCAGCGACGACACAGTAACGCTTCATCGGCTGCAAGATAGAACTCCTTTGACGCTTCTTACCAGCCAGTTTAATGTTGATGCTCGAGTGTTCAGTTTGAATGCAGCACAATGTTATGGTTAAGTACCCTGAATTCGACAGACGGAAGGTAGTCGCGAACATTCCTTGTGTATTTTCTATTGTACTGGACAATCAAGAAACGGTTCCAGCCACACAATGGCAACTTTCTAACAGAAACTCGGCAAGACTAGCCGACGGCTTCCGGTACCCGAAACGGAACAGGACAAGCACACGCAAGAGCCGCGACAAAGGATCGGCGAGAACAATGCGCCACCTTGTACCCGCCCGCCTTGCGCAATCATTCCAAGCAGCTGGATTCGGTACACACATGCATGGGACACCCTGTATATCAATAGCCTGACGCAACGATGGTGCCGCTTGAGTGATGCTGCCGTATAACTCCCCGAAAGAGCTACGGCGATTCAAGGACAAAGCGCACCCAAGGACAGAGGTGACATCTCTATCGCGTTTCATAAGTGAGATATCGTTATCCAGTCGCCGGTTTACTTTGCCCACTGTCAGTCTCAGCACGCTGCCTAGCCTCGTTACAGAACCGCCTAACCATGCATACTCGACGTAACAGCGGGATCTGATGATAAGCTTTCGTTCGCAGGAAGCACTCGCTGACAGCGATGGTCGCAACAGCTACTTCCGACCCCTTTTGCTTATGGAAGAACTCAGCGCCCAGTGGCTCCCCAGTAGGGCTGAGTGCAGCGCGGACATATCTTGCATCTACCGATGGAAATGACGACGTCGAGAAGAACTGCACTACATGATGGTGTGCGCCATATGTAATTCTTATATCATACGATGAAGTCAGTTGGCCTTTAACTGAGATATTTCTATTCTCGGAAGTGCATTTGCTCCTTTCGAACGTCGCTTTCTTCTGTTCCGTAGAAAATTCTACTGAGTCGCCACCAGGACGCGCGAAAAACCGCACCGGTGCGCACCTGCACCGCCACAGCAGGAGGACGATTATTGGACAGAACAGCGCACCAGGGTGCCCCGCTGAGCACCGCTGCGACTTGTCCAAGATATGATAAGCATATGCCCTTACCACCGAGCAAAAGTGAAAAAGGATACCGGCCGCGCGTGGTCATACTGGTTGCGCTGTTCGAAAATTCTACACAGCGACCCATGACACAGAAAATGGAGTATATGTTCGATATTAAGCTGCTAACGGGGACGGCTGCTCACACGCCTTCTGCGAGTCATAATAATTTACTGAGAGCCCTCGCATTGTTTAAGCATATGAAGTAAGTAACAACAATTGCGAAAAAAAAAAGTGTGCGCAAATATTCAGACTTTCCAATAATTTTTTAGTATAGCATTTGCTATTAGATTCGATTCGAACCTAGCTTTTATTATTAACTAGTGCAAGTTTGCAGCCAGGGGACAGTACGCGCTGCTTCCCATGACAAGTGGTTCTTTCCCGCAGGTAGTACGCTTCATAGCATAACACTTATGTCCTGCGCCAAAGCCGACACTTACGAACTGCGACGAAGTTAATCAATGCATCTGCTCAGTTCCTTACTAGACTGCACTGTTATTTTATCTAGGAACGACATTGAACGAGTGCACCAGTCGTGAAATAAACTTTCCTTCTTTTTTTTTTTGGCCTGGGTTTTCACCTTGTTAGCAGTACATTTTCTTTGAAACTTACCATGGAATTATTATTATTTTTTTTTTTATCACCGTGCACCCAGTACAGATGGTAAACCAGGAAAGCTGAAATGTGCGGCTCCAGTGTTACGTCTTTGTGCTTCCTAACGAGGTTACACACACGTTTGGTTTGGGTTTGTCGCCGTGTTTATTTCAAATGCCGCACATTGGGCTTCGCGTTATCACCATGTTGTAGTAGTGGACCGAAGGCAAGAGTGACTCGAGCGCAAGAGAAGGAAGAAAGGCGCGCGCAAATCCCCCCCCCCCCCCCCCCACTCCCTCCGCCCCTTCGAAGGTCATGATGATGATAGTTTTCTGCGTAAACAGGATCGCCGATTTTCCCTTCGCTTAGCAGCATAAAGCTTCACTTTAAATACATTCGAACGTTATTTAAAAAAAAAAATGTTTGAATTCGCTTGGCACCCATAATATAGCTATTCGCACAGCCCTACGGAAAACCTAACACGCCCTTTTGGATACAGCGATGCTCGTTCGTATCTTCACCCAATCCGGACGCTTCAAGACAACCCAACGCGGTGCTCTAGCGGCTATGGCGCTTGACTGCTAACGCCAAGGTCGCGGGATCGAATCCCGGCCGCGGCGGCCGCATTTCGATGGAGGTGAAATGCTAAAGGCCAGCGTACTGTGTGATGTCAGTGCACGTTAGAGAACTCCCGATGGTCGATATTTCCGGAAGCCCTTCACTACGTCGTCTCTGATAATGATATCGTGGTAGTGGAACGTAAAGGCCCTAAAATTATAATTATTACGCTCCACGACGCGATGACTGCCCGTTACGCCGGTGTCTTTCAACCGTGCTGTTTCTACACTGGATCCACTGGCTTACGCTGTAATGTCCCACGCAATACCTGAAAGTACGTGCGCCTTTCAGGCACAGTTTAAAACGATATTTTCAACGGCGCGCACTCAGTGCCACTATATATATGATGTAGATGCAGTACTGGACTCGCCGCAAGAGTAGTTAAGATGTGGCCGCACATTTCGTCCTCTCGGCCTGTTTATGCGTTGTGCAACTCTAGTGCCTAGTCACGTGGCACTTTCTCAAATCTCGCACACTTCCTCAGATCCCGTTAAAATTAAAATCATTGTACCTATTATTATGAAATTATATTATACACACACTAATTAACGTGGTCTTCAACTTCCACATCGAACACTTTGCGTTTAAGAGGGTTAAGGTTGGTTAATTATATATATTAATTGTCGCAGCTCACTGAAAAATATAGTCTCATACGAGTCATGACGAGAGTAAACAACACCAGTACAGTTGCGTCCTTGTAACGAACACGTGGATTTTTAAAGTCCAGGCGCACGTTTAACTGAAACACCCCGTACAGCAAATCCTGAAGCGTACTTCACTGCACAGCACGGCCCCAATTTTTTTTTTTTAAAATGGCTGTCAGAGGTGACCAGCCTTTTAAGCCACGTTTTTCATAGTTTCAGTAGTCTAAAATTCCGATCGCAAAGTCCATTTAGAGCACTCCTGGACAGTCTGGCGTTGTCAAGCATGCTACCAATAACGTTCCTAAGGGGAGCGTATACGTACGTACATCAGATACCTTGATGCTCCCCTTCAGATGTTGAGGCACCCTATTCGCAGATGCATCATGCTACCATGCAACAGCGCCATGAGGTGCACGACAAACATATAAAGCAAAATAGCACAGGCTCGCGTCTTCTATTATATTCTCTAATTGACGACACCTGTTCGCTTGAATTTTGCATTTCAGGAAGTTGATTAGCACTTACGCGTGAACCGTTTACAGACAGGATGAACGCCTTGCCACACTTTACTCGGTGCGATCACATAAGAACAAATGAAGGATCGTAAATCTGAAGTTTTTCAAAGGTTATGACAGTTAATATGCCGCAGAATATATTAAGAACACTGAAGGACTTCATAATTAGGAAATGAATTATTTTGGGCGTTTCTTCTTTTCTCTCTCTTCACAGCACCCTGAAGGCGCTACATGGGCGCGCCATGCAGATTCAAGTATCTGCCAGGTATACCTAGGGGTCAATGATCTCCGCTGGGTAAGTGTAGTGAAGATGAGAGAGAGAGAAACAGAACGACGCTGTCTTTGCAAGACGGAGAGACAATGTTTACCGAACGCGACAAGTGTGACCGCGCCGTCGCACGCATAGCGTTCAGCCTTCGCGAGGCCGATCGTAATCGACCCGAGGTAAATATCCGTTCAGGTGCGTCACTATGCTCACGCAAACGCGAGCAACGTTGACACCTTCGTGCTAAAGGACCCCCCCCTCCTCCAAAAGAAATGTTCTCTCAGGACAGACAAAACGGTGTAAAATGTTTTCGGGGTCTTATTCGAATGCCCTCTGTCCACTGCGGAAGAGATGAAAACTCAACGCAGCGATAAACGAGATATTTCTTTCGTGCGCCATGTCAGCACGGCGCAATTTATCCTGTTGAGATGGACTGATTACTGGAAGCGGCAGGCGCTCTTGGACGACATATTGCGGTTCCCAGCGGTTAAATACAAAGATATAAATAATTAACTTATTTGGCACTTAATTACTATACACAATACTAAAAACGAAGTCCAACGAGTTATAAGGTGGTGTCTGCTTAGCTGGAAATTAGGCGGCAGTGTTATTTTCGAGGTATCTGCCTCCAAAATAAGTGTAAGGTGTACTTGTGTTACATTTGAGGTCATCCCATTCCCGACCTGTGTGACGAACACTTTCTTGATTTAAGATTGGCAATTATAACGTGAACTGAATTATCCGCCTTGCAATCAATTAGATACCAGGGCACTGCCTATTTTATTCCGTGCAAGCAGCCTTTGCGACAGTTATTAACACATTAGCAAATGCAGAACAGAGCTATTTGCCCAGACATATATATATATATATATATATATATATATATATATATATATATATATATATATATATATATATATATATATATATATATATATTCTATGACTTGCCAGCCACACTTAAAGTGTACTAGAATATGTCCTCCCTTTTCACGCCAATATTTCGACGAGATGGACGCGAAAAGTGACGTTTTATTCTGCAACCAGTGAAAAGAAATATAGGTGCGCACAGTGAACCCATCGCTTCTTGCGTCTGATGGTCGGTCACTCACTTTCACTGCCATTCGAATTCCGAGTCCGTCGCACCACTTCAGCCACCGCTCTGGGTAGCGTAGCAAAGCCGAGAGACATGGACATGGTCTCAGGACACGTCCTCAGAAATTGGCGGTGAGCTATCGCGCTTGGCATGTATTGGCTATGCGCTCTTCAGTGAAAGAAAATGAGGTGCTTAGAATCGCGAATATACGGTATATATACACACAGTACCGAATATGTTGCGGAGATGCCTACTCGCTCGCACTCCCCCAATTATGATCTCTTTGAACAAAGACCCCTTCTATAGTGCGAATGCATTCAAACCATTCCTTGTGCGTAATGGATTTTGTGGGGTATAACGTCCCGAAACCAGCTCTGATTATGAGAGACGCAGTAGTGGAGGGCTCCGAAAATTTCGACCACCTGGGGTTCTTTAACGCGCACTGACATCGCACAGTACACGGGCCTCAACATTTCGCCTCCATCGAAATGCAGCCGCCGCGGCCGGGATTCGATCCCGCGACCCTCGGATCTGCAGCCGAGTACCATAGCCACTAGACCACCGTGGCGGGGCTTCTGCTGTGTAAGCGCAGAATGGGACAGGTGACGGAACAAAATGCCAGGCACGCGCGCTAAATTTAAATGATCGGTGTAAAGCAGAGAAAATGGAGTAAGTGAGGTACCATATACGTCAACCCCTCCACAGCACCCAATTTAGAACAGAATAGATAACTAGTTCTCCTACCGAACACATTTAGTTTATACATACAGCAACGAGGCGAACAGAGATGCCAGAGAAGCAAACCAATTACGACAAATGGCGTAAAAGCACATGTACAACAGCTAGGAGTGCGCAAGGCTATTACCATTCTCTTTAGTCAAGCAAACTCCCTTGCTCGTAATCGTCACCCAGGAGGTTACTGCTTCGTCGACAATCTGGCAAAGGAAATAGATCTCTCTAGATAACACCGAACATCTTGCTGTCCCAGTCCTTGTGCGATAAGAAGCTCCGCGTGAGGTGATGGAATTCATCGAGGTGCCTTTCGGTTCAACTCGTCACCAAAACATTGATGTGTACAGGACGCGCACGAGGAGGCCAGCCATCTCGGCTACGTCAGCTTCATTACTCTGCACTGGCCAACAGGTCCCTCTGCAATGTTTATTTACTGTTCCAGGAGAGTGCCACAAACGAGCGCTGCAAACGGACATGTGCGCCACCGCTTACAAGTGTTGCTGCAGACACTGAACAACCAAAAATCGTTGAGAACATTCGAACAGCAAATTTTAGCGCCATCGTTCAACGATGAAGTTACGCTACAGGCTACGCCGTGGACTTTCTGGCTCACGAACAAACACGAGTGAATAAGACAGGGACATTTCAGTGTTCGCGTTCATTATGTGCTAAATGTGTCCATAACTATATTGTTTCCCGAGCTTTGTTCAAACTCGTCACGGTATTTTCTTGTCGTGTGGCTATACGAAGCGTCTATGTGTGTGTAACTGCGAACTCAAAAATATGTTTCGTTTCGCCCATTTCGGTCTCTGACCCCGTCTTTGGACCACAACGACCGTAGATAGCGAACCGAGGGACCTGCTTCAACAGTCAGTACACTTGTGGGCTGTTTTCCCGGGATGAGCACGTCAAGCTCTAAAATACGTCCGGCGATCCGTCCGGCGACAGCATCCCGTGTATTCATGAGTTGTGACAGGGAGCACGTGCGCTCCCCAAGACATATAGGAAAGCAGTTATGCTCGCATGTGGTTCTCAACGGGAGTCCACAAAGCCGTTTCTGAGGGTCCGAAAAACTTACGCCCGCACGAGAAATGCATTCCCCCCGCGCGGATCATTTCGAAACTATACCTAGGGTAGCTAGGGCAGTGGTGCGAGACTAATTTTTGGCTCACATACGTACAAGCATTTCAAACTGCAGTTTCGAAAGCTTTTCTTGGACACACAGATCCGGGCTTTAAGAAACTACTAATTTCGGCACATGCGTGACGTGATTTGCGAGCCGTGGTTATTTTCTCCGTACCTCGCTTATGCAAACAGTGGTAATAAAGAGGCCCTGCAACAGTTCTTTAACATAGCCAGAAAACACTATCAGTCGGCTGCCGATGGTCCTGAGAACATGTCAGACAATATTACGTTGTGCGCACCAAGGAATTTCGCAACTTGGCTTCAAATACTGCTAGCCATCACGTGCTCTTTCAATACACAATAAATGGTGTCACTGCCCGCACCAACAAGGCCGCTTGACTCTTTTTCGGTCCGCTTAAAGATAGGTACATACATTGTCCTTATTTGATGAAGTCAAGATGAACAAGTAAAGCATTGCAGAAGGTTGTCCTACTAACATGAAATCAACCAATGATATTTATTACGTGTCAGGTGACACAGTTGGTGCCCCCAGTGACGTCATTTGTTGAAAGAACAGGAGTCGCTTCCCAGCCATGTACGAAACCAAATTGCGAATTCTCTGGGGTGTGCAGAGCAATGACATTTGACTTGCAAGTTCAATGGATCCGCCACAGTTGATTGGCATCATTTTCTCACTAGGTGTAAAAGTTATTGCAAGGCCCTTTAAATGTCCGCTTCACTGACAGTGAAAGGGTAGGTGGTTTTGTGGCATGCTGTATGTCACGAATCCCGTGGAAGTGCAGGGTTGTGGTTAAGCTCGTGTAGTAACCCTCAGCATCCTGATATTTCATTTCATTAGGAGCAGCCAAGTCCTTCCCATGTGCAAGCTGCACAAGATACTCTCATGATCTCTCTTCTTTTGGCTCTACCAGAAATAATCACTGATTGCAGCTGCTTTGATTTAATCAAAGAATGAATATATGAAGTGGCTATTGTGGCGGCAAGGACGTTGACTGCGTGGTACCGGGAGGTGACATACTAAAGGCATATAACCACTTTGGTGAGACTATGTCAGTGCTAACATATTTTTCAGCTGGTCTGGCTGTCTTTTGCATTCTTCTGCTGCCCAACACATAAAGGAGGATGAGGAGGGCAGACAAATTTTGTCATTGGATTTTATTTCTCCTCTACATGACCAGCAGAGCACTATACATAATGCATATAGTTTATGCAAGTGTATTTCTTAAAACAGAAATATCAACGTCGTATGAAAGCATGAACCCTCTCCCCAGACATCTTCAATATGAATGGAAGGTCAGGAAAAGAGTAATGTACAAAGAACCAGTCAGTTCACACCATCCAGTCACCCTTTTACCACTGCAAATTCACAGCAGCACATACATGTAATATACACACACAAAAGCATGCCTCTACACAGACAGAGACAGACGTCTCAAAAGACATGGTTTCATTACCACCACAATGTCCTCGGATGCTCTTTCTCAGTGGAAAACAAACAGAAAAAGCACACTCCACACACGCACAGGACTTTCCCAAGTGGCTCTTGACGAGAGCTGTCACAGGTGTGTGTGGCATGTCCAGCTGCACTGCTCCTAGTTCACCAAAGCTATGGCAATGGCTTCCAGTGCAAGAACATGCCTGCTTCCATTATACCACAGATGGCTGTCTTTTGGTGCACCATGTTGTCTGTGACAGCCTTTCTGGGAGCTTGTGAAATCATTGCAAAGAAGAGTCTTCAATCATTGGAGCTCCGAAGTACTGGATGCATAGCACCACAGCAGTGTTGCCACACAGTCCTGTAACGAGCTTCGGGCAAGGGCACTGAAGCTGGTGTATTGTTGAATACATCTCACATGTTCATTCACACAACACAACTCTCACACAGCAGGTACCATCACCAAGGCAACACCAGGTCACTATGTAAAGATTGCAATATGTACAGCCACTTTCTGCAAAGCTCTCACTACTCTTTCCTTACAAATGGCACACATTCTTGCAATGTAGAAGACGACTTGCAGACACCACAAAAGCAGCACTACAGGAACAGAAACATTACTGGTTTTGCACCAGCAGCGGCATAATGAAGCCTGCACGACACTTTTGTGACAATGAATAAGGGCATTTAGTGAAGTTACAATGGCAAGTACAGTGACCAGCTGCAAATTTGCTCATGCAATAGTGAAGACATGACCAACTGCACGCGGTTATAAAATAGCAACAGAAAAACAAAGGCATGTAGTCTATTGCAACCTGCATTAGGAGTGCCGCTCCGAAAAGAGCGATTTCACTGGCTTGGTAGCACATACAGAGCAGACCACTTATAACTTTGACAGCAGGGAGACAGAGTTGTGAATATAAGCACTAATTACTTGGTTCAGTGTCTAAAGGTTGCAGTGCTTTAGAAGATAAAGTGAGGCGCACCAACTTAATTTTGACCATTTAGGACATATGTTAATGTACACCTAGGTTAACCTTTGTACTATATGTACGCTTTAGCATACTTGCCTCTAGTAAGATGCAAACAGCACGTCCATAATTTCTCTGGGTGATGCAGTGTTCTACAGAATGTCGCCATATCAGCCGACCATAGAATTTTGCCAGTTGTCGGAGTAGTGGTAACAGTAGAAAAATTTATTTGCAAATTTTGGTTATGTTGCATGTTGCCATAGCAATTTCATGTGACACTGCTGACATTGCTATGGCAGATGAAAAAATGCGCGTTATTAAAAATTTTTAACAATCCATTTCTTTCCCACATGGCACTCACAGGTAGTATATTACAGGAACGGTCAATCACAATGCCATACAGTGGTTCCAAATGTGAAGCAAAGGCGTGAAAGGTTCCATTTCAAAAGACAACCATGATTTCTGAATACCAGATAAAACTGAGTGACACTTATCTGCATAAGCTATGCACCTATTCACTGTGCTTTAGTGTGAAAGCCCTTTATATACCTACATTGTACATATCATAAAGGCACTTATGGCAAATCCACGAAAGTGGCAATCATGCATTACCCACATTTAAAGAGCCCTTTAATAGACAATGCAAGCTCATGTTGATATTCTGAATAGCAAAAGGAAAAAAAAAATATAGTTCTGAAGGTTTGATTGATTGATTTCTGGGGTTTTACGTCCCAAAACCACCATTTGATCATGAGAGGCGCTTACGCCATAGTGGGGGGGCTCCGGAAATTTTGACCACCTGGGGTTCTTTAATGTGCACTGACATTGCACAGTACATGGGCCTCAACATTTCGCCTCCACCAAAATGCCGCTGCTGTGGCCAGGGACTCCATCCTGCGATCCTCAGATCAGCAGCCAAGTACCGTAGCCACTAGACCACCATGCTGGGGTAGTTCTGGGGTTTTACACACCAGAACAGTGATATGACTATGAGCCACACTGTCGTAAGGGACTCTGCACTGATTCTGAAAATCTACGGTTATTTAACATACACTTGAATTTAAGTACACAAATACTTTTGCTTTTACACTATACTGAAACCCACAGCCACTAGCTTAGATCTTGGTTTAGATTTTGTGCCAATCAATTCAACTTTCTAGCCATAAAGCTATAATAACGGGTAGCACAAGGAGGGCATACAGTGCATGCCAGAAGGTTATAGACCTTTGTTGAAAGATGTTGTCAGAGGCAATGCTGAGCAGTAATTGCATCATGGAAAATGTGAACAAATTTACACTGCCACCCACACAGCATATCCAAACAGAACATCTATCGGGTTGTTCATTTTTGAGTTCTATATGTCTTCAAATTGAGGGGTAAAAATTGGGTGCTATTTTTCAACATGATAATTGGGAAAAAATCAGGGTTTTGTGGAACCATTGTGAAATTTGAGTCTTTTTGGGTTATATTCACAAATTTAAATAAACAAACGAAAGCCATGTGGTGGCACCCACAGTGTTCCGTGCAGTTTGTGAAATGAAGTGTAGTGGAACGCCTGTAGATGAAGCGCGTAGGACCATGATAGTGCTTCGTTATACATGTCACTTTGTTATATGCATCGAGCATTTTCATGACCCTGATGAAGCAAATAAGCATACTGAGAGCAAAATAAAAATTTTGTCCACAATATATATTTTTAGCTTTGCTGGGTTAGCAGAGTAGCAGAGTTACCAGGATACTAGTGGGATCAAAATGTGCACGCGCAGAATGATGAAAGGCCCACAGTATTAGGCATGCCCATGGTATTTCACAAACTTAATGTTACCATGTTTGCGCAGTTATCATAAAACATGGCCCCCATGTAAAACATGGAGGCCATTTCAGATGCGCTTCAAAATGGATTTGCCATTGCTGTTGCAGGATTCACTTTGTTCACAGCAAGTGACTGTGTAAAATGGCTTCGCTTGCCTTCAGGCAGCTTTAAAGACACAGTATTGGGGATAACTTAGCAGACTTTTCAAGATTGCTTCCCTTTTCAAATGTTTCTAGGCCTAGCAAAAGAACGGCTGTGTACATTTCTGCAATATGGAATCTGTGGCTTCTCTTTTACTTTTGCTTGCTTCCTAGTGTTATCAGTTGCCAGGCTGTAACACAGCAGCACGTCGTTGGTGACTAAGACTCAACTCTCAGCCTTCACTACCGATGCTGCTTAGCAATACGCATTGTAGGTGTTTATTAGAGAGAATGTGGAAATACTATCACCCTTTTTATTTTTCTAGGTGTTCAAAGGTTAGCAAGGGCTGACCAGCTCCGTCGCTCTGCTTTTTTTTTCTATAGGGGGGGTGCTGCGCGTTACTTTTGTGGGTAAGCGTGTTCACTATAAACCAACAATTTCACGATTGGGAACATACGAATTCCCTCATAAAACAGGCAAATTCAGTGTACTGGTCTTCACTGTAGCAGCGTTCGCAGTACATAGGAAAGATGGGAATCCGGCCAGGCCATAAGGAATGCTTTGTTGTAGAATTTGATAAAACGGATACTTGGGCTAGTTGGTGAACTTGAATCTACATGTTAGCACAGCGCAAGAAACGAGTGCATAAGAAATGTGTTGTATGTGTCCTTTCTTATGTCCTTGTTTTTCGCACTGTGCTAACATGCCGATTGTTGTAGAGGCCATTATGTTGCTGGGGTGTTCCACTGCATACATCATTGGCGCTTACTTTAGCCAAGAAAATCGAATTTCATTGTGCAGCTATCGTGTGCGAACTGCAAACTCCGTGCAGCATAAACAAACTAGGTCAGTATGTGGTATTAGAATTTGGGGAGGAATCAGGTTCAACCCAATTCTCCTAAAATACGTTTGAGGTGTAAGAATTGCATAAAATTGAGTTTTACATGAAAATGAACAACTGTGCATAATCTACAGCATCTGATGTCTGAACCTCACAACGAGCACATGTAATGTACAGAAGGCACTGTACAGGTGAATCAATGCGTTCTGTGTGTGAGCATAGCATAAATTTTGAAGTAGGAAGGGAAACTTATGGTTTCGGTATCGCATCAGTGGGCGGTGCTAACAGCAATGAGTTGTGTTATTGTAGATGTTGTATAGATACTATTTCACTCTTTTGTTGTGTTTTTATGACTGATGCATCTGTACACATATGTTCACCTCCCTACTATTTTTACTCTTTTTAAATTAGGCTCACAATCTCAGAGGTAAATAATCCAAGTTGCTGGAACAATAACATTACAATACTTAAGGCTCCACACAATACCAGCTTTAACACTGCTAGTATGCAAAATAAAGTGAAAACATCAGGCTTCCAGTGCACTTATTTTTTACTAATGAATGACAATTAGCACTAATAGTATTTATTTACAATGTTCACTAAATTTAGCACTTGCCTACAGCTTATCTTCAAGTGTTACATAAATATTTTTAATGGAAAAGCAAAAAAGCGTAGTCCTAAAAAAAAGTGAAGTCGAGAGATATTCAGAACTGTACTCCAGGCAGTCAAGTTACAAGTGGTCTCCGCTGTAGACATGTAGAAGACAGCTGGCTTCTGTTATCAAAATGACTGGCTCAAAGTAAGTTACCAGGTTTGACAACAAAAGGTAATGATCATGCTAACCAAACACATGAACATGTAAACTTAGCATGTTACAGCAATGAAAAAGTTAAAGTACGGAGGCAAGGGAGGCAATGTGACGCACCAATCTATTGGTTGAGCGCTTTTTTTCTCCGGCAGATTTCATGAGCATAAAATTATCAATAAGTGGCAAATGAGGCATACATTAGAGAACATCAAGTCATTTAGAAAAAGTTCGAGCGTTCAGGGCACTGCACCACAATGCTAAATCTAAACAAACTGAAATTTCTGCACACTGAATAAACATTAACAATCCTGAGAAGCAGCTGCAAAGACTTTGAGACCATTAACCTTGAAATGAACAGGTGACCTAGCATGCTGTCAGAAAGTGAGTATGCCAGAACATGTTTAATGAGGATAATAAATCACCCCTTCTGCCTCGTTCGCCACACTTTTACGAAATATCAATATTCACCACACATCACCATTAGCACTCTCTAGGCCTGCAGCAAAATAAGCAATGTGGCAAGAAGTAACCTCAAAGAAATGTGGCCTCATATTAAGCTAGTGGTCATGTGCGACCGTCAAAACAACAAAGGTGTTTTTCGCAATGGACTGATGTGACTCATTGTGATTGTGCACAAAGACTGTCAACTGGAGGCTCCATGGCATGCCTATAAAAATTTCACATCGTGTCAGATGCCTGAAACTGCACAAACAGATGGCAAGCTCGTGCAACTGAAAGATTGGCTAGAAGTTCATCATGAAGGTAGGCAGACCTCTCGGCACATCATTTCTAAGCACATAAAAAAACTTGTGTTGATGTACACGTAGAGCCAAGGACAATGTGAAGCATGCATTAACTTTCAATTTTTCTTCTGTCATGTTATGAGTTAGCTCATCAACAGCAAAAAGCAATGACTTGATGCCACCACAGAGCTACTATGGTCGGTCGTCCCACCGCCAAGAAGGGACTTCAGTTTCATTTAACAACGTATGAAAAAAAACTGCGAAGCAACGATAGCTTATGGAAATGATTAAGCAATAAATCAAAATTTACTACAAGTGATGCCATATTTGCTTGACCTCAGGCCACTAGATATAAATCAGGCTAGAAAAGAAGCATTCTCAATGTTCTAATGTTTAAAGGAGTACTGACACGAATTTTTGATATTCTTGTATTGTAGCTGTAAATAAAAGCACCAGCGTGGAGTATTGCAATGCCTTGCAAAGTAATGAATATGTTTTTAATATGTACAGCTCCCTTGAAAGCCCCCTTTTGGTTTTGATTTCGAGATGGTGGTTTCCTAGTGACACATCAACGCAGCAACTCTGACGGCAATTTCGGCTATTTTGAGGAGACTGTGTTCATACATCGGCATAGTGTCCATTGCGCTTGGGCTGGCTGGCAGATGCTTAGTGATGAAAACTTTAAAATCAAACTAAGATACTTTGTACGTGTTTCCTGGCTTCGGTGTGTGGAGAGCTATAACAATGCGTGGTGAGCTATGACAATGCATGGCTAGAAAATGAAAAATGCATTTTTCGCACTGCCGCAAAATCGTGTCAGTAGTCCTCTAAGCCACTCATAATAAGTTATTGCTGATGGTGACATCAATGCTGGGTACGTATTTTAGAATTCTAGATTTTAGAAATTTAGAATTTGGATGTCCCACCCATACATTATGTGAAAGTGATGGCTTCCAAAATTCTATATTTTTAAAGGCAATTCATTATATTTTAATACATGCTCTAAAATAGTCAATGCATTTCTTAATTTTATAGCCTTCTGGTTAGCACGTGAAAGTCTTTTGATTGAATTTGCAGGAATATAATGTCATCAGACATGTCTAGATAAAATTCTTGCTTGTTTGTTGCGAGAAATAAAAGTGAGCACTCAGAAAGTGCCGATTGCAACCCCTGCAATCACTGCCAACAGAATAGTAACATATCTATAAATCTCCAACTTTAAAAAAAGATTACCCTAGTCTTGAGGTATAAAGGTATGAATCACTGTGTACTGACTCTTTTGTTTCAATTTCATATATTTATCCAGTAAAAGCGCACCAAGCCGTGCTACTTCTTGCAATACTGAAGTCAGTAACGAATCAGTTAAAGATGCTTAAACATGCTAATTAAGAGAGCTGTCACATTGGATTCTGCACCAGAACACTGCAACAAGCCTGTTGCCACGACAACAACATCCTTATGAAGTTGTGTGATCGCCTCTTGTGGCATATTTACATTCGTTACCAAAAATGTTAGCCTGGTGCTAAGACAACAAGTGACACCCAATACAAGGCACATGCAAGGAGTTTTCTCTGGGTAAGATTCGTGAGGTGGTGCATTTTAATATCGCTTTGTGTGTGCTTTATGAAAGCGGTGGGGGAAAACTTAGTCTTAGGCATAAAGTCACACCATGAATTCCTGACACACAGCAACAAGAGATGTTGGAATGAATTGATGGCAGCAAGAAAAATTATAAGTTTTTGGTAACATGAAAAGCTTCAGAAATATATAAAATATCTAAGCTGTTCACTGAAAGGGACACTAAAGTGAAACACCATTGTGGTTTAGACACAAATTATTGTTCAGTAACTACTGTCGCAGATTTTGCCATCTTATGTTCAAATATTAGAACAGAAAATCAAGCACGGAATTCCACGCTGAAACATTTCAGAGGTGACGTCATGAACCCCATCCCTTTTTTTCCGTATTCTCGCCGGACTGGCTCAGTCAAATTGTTTGAAACATGCAATGTTAATCCAATAGGTTCCTTAGAATGCAACATATATCTCTTTTGCCCATAAATAATTATAAAGGCATTCTAGATGCCATCAAAGAGTATGACGTCACGCTTATTAGTGGAGGAGCCTTCGACCATGCGATGCCACTTGTATTTCTTTTTGCGTATTTTCCAGCTCACTAATCATCTTCTCTGCATGAAAGTAGTGTCGCTGGTAATGCGAAAACATGATTTACCAATGCGAGAAAAATCGTTTTCCACTTTAGTGTCCCTTTAAGGTATGGCAACATTGCACCATGGCAACGTTTTCTGACAGGATAGTGAAACAAAGCCTGTGTTCAATGACGTAATGTTTTGCAGGTTAGAGCAAAACTAACCTATGTCGCACACCATCTCCCCACATACAAGACTGCCAAGGGGCACAAGGCATCCAACGCTAACTTATAAGTTAAAATTTATGTAAGAATTCATTTTTGGTAAACAAGTAACATTTTCACAGGATACAGGACAAACAAAAATGCAGTAAATAAGTAGCTAGTAGGCTGCCCAGAAAACTTGGCATAGCCATGCGCAAGGTAACATTGCAGGCCCATTATAGGTTTCAACCAAATTTTACCAATGTGCGTTTATTGAAGGCTCAAAGAAATAAGTTTGCACGTTGCTTTTATCGGTTGCTTGATAAGATATGCCACAGGGATAGAGTGATTCGTGTCTTCAAACAGTGCCAGACAATGCGGTATGGTAGTATTTAGTGAAAGAAACTTCTGCAACAAAAGAACAGAAGTGTGAGAGCTATAATAGGCACTGCACATTTACTTTATTGTTATATGTAAATAGTTTTTCAGAGAGGGAAGACCTTTTGCATAAGAGCTTACGTGACATTGTCAAGTAAAAACGTCTAATGCCACAGGTGGAAGGTATATACTGAAACATGCCTGTTAATGACTTTACCACTGAATTTGGCTTCACATATGATAAGATGCTAGAAAGTTTTCTTTATCCATATATGTTGGCAGTTAATGCCACTGAATTTGTGGTTTCTAGATTTACATAAATGAGGTGGTAAGTTGCACTTTCTTTCAATTTCTCTTCCTGTCGCCACACAACTACCTCATGCGTTCATGTGCCGGCGTATGTGCAACAGAGTAGCCTGTACATTACAATTAATGCAGCCAATTCTTGTATGTTTATATGTTTAATAGGGTTCAAATGGTTGGAGCGCAACTGAAGATGGTATTTCTGTTCTACAAAAAATTTTTTTCCCTTTCTGCTACTCCATATGCAATGAACTAATGCAATGTCATACATATATTTTAACCAGGACATACAGACAGTGAATGACTATACTATCCAAGAAGAATGCACATAATGCACTAAAAACAGAGGATTTCTACTGGCAATTTTTGTGTTCACAAGTTTCATAATTGTCACGCTAAATTTCTCATTGGGGTCTCTGCTCACATACATGCTGGAGACAAAACCTTTGCCAGAGCACCTGGTGAAGGAAGAACTCTGGAACAGAAATGGGCACTCGTCAAAGAAAAGAAGGAAATAATTAAGGATATCTCAGGTTTTTATAATCAAGGTTTTCTGAATAACGCTTCACTGTAGCATCCCTTCGAATTTTCAGGAATGACATATTGCTCCAGCCTGATCTTCCAATAATGAGTGGCAGGAGGGTTACTGTAGGTTTTCTTAATTTGCTGCACCAATAACTTTCTTTGAAGGCTACAGTCGGACAATACAGTTAGCTTAAAACTAGATAACCATTTGGAAGGCACAGCTCCATTTGTCATGTTCTCTGGACCAGGTGCTGTGATTGTTGTGTCTTACATTGTTGACCAGGTGCTGTGATTGTTGTGTCTTGATTGTTGATATACTTTCGTTGTGTCTTACATTCATTACAAGCATACATGCTGATCCCACCAAAGGTAACCAAATTTTGCTTATTTCACTATACCAAATAATTCATTATACCTAGGTTTCACAGCACTTGTTTACCCAGCAACCATTTTCATATACATGAACCGCAGTTCGAACGTCAATGTTATTTGTATTATTCCTAGTGTTGCTTCCAATCAGTGTAGGCAATAGTGGCTTTACTATGCTTGTGAGCATGTTTTAATGATTGACGAATTCATGGGGTTTACACCCTACAATAACACTGTGGCTTTGACAGAAGCCATAGCAGAGGGGCAAAGCCATCAAAGGCATGTGCCATGGAAAAGCAGCAGGTGAAGACAGCATAACAGCCGACTTGATCAAAGATGGAGGAGACATGATATTTGCAAAACTTGCGTCGCTCCTAAAGATATGTATCAAGACATCTAGTGTACTGCACAGCTGGAAAAACGCTAATAGAATCCTAATACACAAGAAAGGTGACATCAAGGAGTTAAATAATTACAGGCCAAGTAGCCTCCTCCCAGTAATATACAAGATATTTACGAAAGTAATTTCTGCTAGGATAAGAGAAACACTTGACTTCAACCAACCAAGAGAACAAGCTAGTCTTAGGAAAGGTTACTCAACAATGGACCACACTCATGCTATCAACCTAATAATTGAGAAGTTTGCGGAATATAACAAACCTCTTTATATGGCCTTTATAGACTATGAGAAAGCATTTGATTCCGTAGAAATACAAGCAGTTCTAGAAGCTTACCGTCGGCAAGGTGTACCTGACATATATGCGCAAACCATAAGTGGCATCTATCTACACAGATTGCACAGCCAAACTACTCTTACATGAAAAGAGCAGAAAAATTCCGATCGAGAGAGGAGTCAGTCAAGGAGATACGATCTTCTCCCCGATGTTATTCACTGGATGCCTAGAAGTGTTCAAACATCTACACTGGGAAGAAAAGGGAATTAGGATATACGGAGAATATCTCAGCAATTTAAGGTTTGCAGACGACATTACGCTCTTTAGCAATGACGGTGATGAACTACAAACATGACTGAGGTCCTAAACTGGGAAAGTCTTAAAATAGGACTACGAATGAATAGGCAAAAGACTGAAATTATGCTCAATAGTATAGCTAAAGAACAGGGATTTAAAATTAACAATGAACCTTTAGAATGTGTGAATGAATATGTATTATTATGGGAGAGAAGACGCTTAACAATATATTGCCAGGATATATACAAAGGGCCGAAGGTGGGCATACAAGATGGAGCCCGAGCACGAGACAATCAGCAAGCTTCGTCTTCGTCGGTTATGTCTGCTTCGTTCCCCACTGCATAGCCTCGTTGCAGTATATCTGGGGCAGTTATCAACAGGATTGCCTACCCATGAAAAGGAAATCCTCTGCGGAATAAGAATGAGATAGAGTGCATCTGGAAGACATCCCCAAATCATGACTGGGAACTTGCCACTGTCACTAAAGCAAAAAGTACTTAATGATTGCATTCTCCCAGTACTAACGTACGGTGCAGAAAAATGAGGATTAACTAAAAATCTAGAGATGAAATTAAGGAGCATGCAGCGTGCAATGGAAGAAAAAGATGTGGTTGATCCCTCTGTCATAGGAATCTGTATAACATGAAAGTGAAACCTGTCATCGTGAAGTTGTGGAATGCATAAATGGCAATCTGGCGAATCGAGGGGCGGGAGATGGCTGGGGTACTGTGAACATGTGAACACGTCAACGGCATCAGCAGCACTTTGACATGGCGGCAGCTTGACAACAGCGGCACCTTTTCATGGAACAGGGATTCTGGACAGTTGTACACGACAGAAAGTTTTCGAGAGACAAACATTGCTCTGGAAACACTGAATTGCACGCGCCAGAGCCCTGCGCAAGCCTGCCATAAACGAGGATCGTCCGCAAATGGTGACGCCTTGAAAGAAAAACCGAACGGGTTGCCAGCGGATCGTTTTGTGAAAACACAGCCCACTGCAACGAAAGGCCAATCATTTGTTTGTCTACAGCCATCTATGCGACCAGTGGAGCAGTGCGCATCGCAACTCAACACACCTGGCCACGCAAGACCAATTTTGTAGCGGCCGCGTTCATACTTTGCCCCTGGAATGCGCTGTCACAGCGCCGTCACGGCCCTAACTTCCTCAGTGGTTGAGGAGGTCGAGGCACGAACACTACCGAAGCACTGACTGCCGGCGTGAATCAGCACGACAACCTGCTTCGCTCTATCTATCATTCCTAGATGGCGGTACCACCACAGCCAACCTAAGCAAACCAAGAGTGCAGTATAAGGGAGGCGAATTTAAGAGTAATTTTGGTTGTTACACACCATAGTTCACTGTTCTAAACGCCTTTGCTTTAACCTGACGACAGTTAAATGCAACTTCTAAAGGGCTATAGTGAACATATAAGGCCAATCTCTTCCTCGTATGATCGATGTTGCGGTGGTGTATCGGTAGTGCACCGAGCTCCTCTTGTGAAATCGCGTTTGAAGGTGGGTTCGGGTCTGCCTGGGTGGAACTTTTTCAGTGTGTATGCAAGTTAATTTTTTCAGAGATACACTTCTGTTACAGGAAGTACGTCACTGATTTCATGGTGGACCCTGGCATAAAACACTTTCGTGTTAAAAATGAGAGGTGTAACGCTAACCAATAAAAAACGAGCTGAGTGGATCAGAGAACAGACAGTAGCAGCTGATATTCTTATATCAATTAAAAGAAAAAAGTGGACTTGGGCAGGGCATATCATGCGGGCGACAGATAACAGATGGACAGTAAGAGCGAGGGAATGGATACCAAGAGAACAAAAACACAACAGAGGCATGCAAAAGGTTAGATGGAGCAATGAAATTAAGAAGTTCGTGGGCGTAATGTGGAACCAACTCACTCAGGATAGGGTAAATTGGAAATCGTTGGAAGAGGCCTTTGTCCTGCAAGTACTTAAATATAGGCTATTGATGATGATGATAGCAAAAAGGCTTCGATTGACTTGACTTCTGCCCTCGAACAAATGCACACATCATGGCCGAGAATCAAACCAGCGCTCTTGTGCTTGGCAGCAGGACACAAAGTTTAGTGAGCCATTGCAGTGAGCCCCTTATGCTGTTACTCGCCGTGAAACAAGACAAAGGTGGAATTGAGATGATTCTGAACCTTCAAAACTATCTTGCTTTGAACTTTCTTTTTTAGAGAGAAAAAAGAAACCACGAAGTCCTGTTGTGTAAAAGCTCTGCTAAACTGTGCTGCCAATGACATAATGTAGCACACACTGATAAATTTATGCTCACCCTTGCATGGGAAACATCCATGAGAATTAGCTGGTTGAGCTTGACTGCTTTTGAATGCAATGAAATTGGGTTTTATCTCAAAATTTAGTCTATCCACCAGAAATCAATTCGGAAATTTATGCCATGAACAGGTCACACAGGTTTTTTTAACTGAAAAGGAGATTCCTACTGTTTTTGTTTTTATGTACCTCTTCTGCATCGTCAAGCCTCCTGTTATGGAAAGTGCACTCTGTGAAGTGAACTCATCTCCAATGAAATTTGAAATGAGGTTCGTGGGTTTTTTAACTTCAAGGTGCTTGTTGGAATTTTGCACCTAGATCGATGTTTCTTGGCCTACGTCATCGAATAAACAATCTCATATTTTGCTTTCCCACTGGGCTTCGAAATAATACGAGAAAAAGAGAGAAACATAGTTAAATGTTAATCGTTTCATCGAACAAGTGAATAACCGTGCAGTTGGTGAACTGTCTAACTTGATCAGAAACTAAAGCTCAAATGAATGAAAGCAAAACAAAGAAATATTAAATGTATTTAACAAAGCAGTGACTTTAGACTAATGGGAACATTTAGGTTATGATGGCAATCAATACACTATGTGAATAGCACAAAACAATAGGGAAATGCCGACCCAATGCTATTATGCCATTTGAGACAGCACTGCATATGCAATTGAAGGCTGTTGTACCTATCTAGTTCTATCTTGTTGAAAATCTGAGGAAAGCGAAGCAGTGGTAAACATGCAATATATTTTCTTTAAAAAATCTAAAAACACTATTTATAGCATGTTTCCCACACCAACAAGTGCAGTGTGTTGTTAAAAAGGTTCATGTGAGCAAGTTTGCATTTCACTGTAGGTTAGTAAACTGTACTTTCCTTGGTAGATAAATGCTAAACTATGAGTGAGTGCTTGTGACCGTGCTTATATGTTCGGTTTATCTTTGCTGCAGTGTTTGTTTGCATATATCGACTCATCTGCAATATCGGAAGTGTAATTTGCCAATAAAGCTTAGTTTGATATTCATGAGAAGCAATTATATGTTTTTTATAGATATCGCAGTGATTTTGTTAAGTAGCTCTGCTACTGCTGATACCACCTACTTCAGTAATTCACCTCTATAAATACAGTCGGAGCAAGTACCCTTCTGGCATCATTCTGCCATTGGAAGACTTCATCCGCAATGTGCGCGAACAACAAGTGAAACTCATCCTTTCTCATACTTTGTAAAAGCTGACACAATGTAGATAAAACTGCAACGTGAGCCCCCACTTGTAAACACAATCTAAAATTTAAAACTGGGGGGCTATACAGTTGTTAAAAACATAACTGCACATCATAACCTGTTCGCAGAACTGAATTAAAAGGTTCTTCACTTTCTTTGAGGAGTGCCCCATTTCTTTCACAATAGCAATTTCTTTATAAGCCTACTAAAAATGGAAGCTCTAGAGAAATTATACTATATTTCCCCATGGTGAGAAGCAGTTTTCACAAAATATATAAAAGGGGTAATGTGTGCGCCACATATCTACGACCAAGGAGAAAAGAAAATTCATATATATTGCCACCAACCTCTCTTTACGTGTTAAAAATCCATTATTCCAAAAGTTGTTGACGTGCAACTTTGACCATTTTCTGGTGCAAGTTTTGTATCCTGTTTGGAGAGAAACATAACAGTAATAGCAAAACAGTTTCATGTAAAAGACTTAAACTAAAACAACATTTCACAACGAAATTGTGCTATACCTAACACGGCAAGGTCGATAAAATAACATTTATCATAAAAAGCCTCCCACCAGTTCATTTTCCCCCCAACTTTGCTGCACAACCATATCTTTGTAAAACATTGCAACTAAGCTTGAAGGCCAACTGTGATGAAATTTTCTACTAGGATAAAAGGCCTTATCGTGGATAATGTAAATAAAAAAAACTATAGCAAAGCTTCATTTGTAACAGTGCGGAAGGCTACTAAAAGCAGAAAAATCTAGCAGGAGGTAATTTTTCTAAATGAGAAAACAGAAAGAAAAAAGAGCAAGAAAGACAGTGTCACTGCCATTAGCTATAAATGATGCAGAACCTGGGCATGGCTTCCGAGGTCAACTAGAGCTCGGGTTTGAGGAATATCTCAGAGGCCATGCTCTGGTATTTGCCTTATACTCACTAACCCCAACGCATCAGTATTTTGCGCTCTTTATAAAAGCACCTAATCAACTCTTCCAGTATTGCTTGAACAACACTCAATTATAACCAATGAACCTTTCAAAAACTCACATGACCTCTTACCAAGGGGCTGCCAAAATGTCCAAATGAAAATGCTGCCTCTGCTATTGTCTGCTCCCAGCATGCATTTCAAATGGCGTCTTGACGCCAGCATTATGAAGCATTGCCTAACTGTTTTAGATGGGCAATTATGGTGGAAGCTTCCTGCCTCTTTCTAATGCACGTGAACATTCACTCTATGTGCAAATCAGCATTTCATACTTCGTTTGTTACTGAGAGCGTGTTGTAGGGACAGGAATTCATCTCTATAAAAAAAAAAAAAGGTTTTGCTCTTACTGCTGCTCTGTTCATGCTCAAATGTTGCAGAAAGGTCCTGTTGTACGGTCACAACCTCTCAATGTATCACTTGGCTTTGCTACTTGCCCAGTTTGTTGAGAAAACACAGGAAATTTGTCTTCGGTGGTGCCTCACAAACACCCCTAACCAGTTCCGGGACACCGGTCTCGAAGGCGATGCTTTGACTCATTGCAATGCATAGATGTATGAAAAAAAAATTCTGAAATTCACATCAAATCTCTATATTTGGTTTGGATTATTGGACATAACACTTAGCAT
Organism: Hyalomma asiaticum; assembly: GCA_013339685.2. Classification (NCBI taxonomy): domain Eukaryota; kingdom Metazoa; phylum Arthropoda; class Arachnida; order Ixodida; family Ixodidae; genus Hyalomma; species Hyalomma asiaticum. The sequence continues at coordinate 131,347,631 of CM023482.1, read as the reverse complement.
AGTGAATTGCTTTATTTGTAAAGAAAATGGAGGCACAAGCACTCCTGCCTGTGATCCTTGTGCTGGATCAGTGTAAGCCTAGGCCTAAAAAATGTAACCTTTGAGATGGCAAGTTCAGTAACCACCTTTTTTATGCTTCTGACGCATGCTTAAGGCCCTAAAGTCCTCGTGAAATGCCTGCCGAAGGTTCAACATACATGCTGCTAACCGATCACCACAACAGACAGACAGGGACTTGGGGGCAAACAATACATTATGCATGGTGCCTTAACAACATTCCTATGAGCAGTAACTGGCCGGTGCACCCTCACGTCAGAGTCTGCCACTGGGTGAAAGTGCGACGTTGCATGTTTCCGAAAAGGTCCATTGAGCTAAAGTAAAATTTCATAGCAGCTGGCCTTTAAGCCTTTTGAGAGCCTCATTCGGGGCCCCCCTTTGTACATTGAAAGCGCACGCAAAACATCATACGATGGTCACTAGACCGGTCATTGTGATGACAACTGAGATGCCTGAAGGGCACACTGATTTGGCAAAGCAGGGTAGGTGTATCTCGAAAGCCCTTCACAGCTCACGTACCTTGTAACCTGCACTGTGTGTACTCTAAGAAGGCATGCCGACCTTACTGTTCTGGGCAACACAGATTCTTTCACAACAGACAAAACACGAAAACACGCATTACGCGGCAAGCCAGAATCTTTCCACACATACTCCGAGTGATGTTTCCGAATGGCTGCGATGTTGCAACTCACATGTACACTATGTATACAGCTTTATAATACATTGTGAAAAAGTCTTTAAAAAAATTTAAGGAAGTACACACATCCCGGACGATGGGGGAAGAGAAGATAAAGGTAAAACCACCGCCTCACAGATGCTCTACCCAGTGAGACAGTCATCACTGTAGGCAAATAGCATGTGTAGAGTGTTGATTAGATGAGGAAGCCTGGTAGAGATGGCCCCTGTGACTATGCCCACAGTATTCTTCACTGTGTGCTGACACGTGTCTTCAATGTTGTAGAAACTCCTATGACATCCTTCTCAAAGTAAAAGGCTGAGAGTGGTAGGCACGAAAGTTGGGAAACATAAGAATAGATTTTGATTTGGTATCACAGTCTCGAAATGCTAGACCTAGAGTGATGTCACGACACAATGAGAAATTTGGTAACATTGTGTGGCAATAAGGCTAGGTATGATAAAGGTGAGAAAAAGAGAGAAAAGTTGAAAATGCTCCAGACGTACTTCCTTAATATGCTAAGCCATATAATTAAAGATGCAGTGTTGCATACAATGCATTCTTTGTGTTGTTTGCATGATAGCCTATCTCCTGTGGAAACGTTTATATAAGCATAACTTGCTGATGAACAAATATGTAGCTAAAGAGGGCCTGCTGTTGCTGGTCTTACTAGTCTTTGCTAGGTTCAGCACAAACATCTGTGTATGCCCACAATATTAGCATGCTGGGCCATTTCCTGGTGAACTTTCTTATATATACTGTGTCTAGGTGAACCACTCAGCAGTATTTTGTCTGAGAAAATTAAGAGGCACAAGGATTCTGTGATGCTGTCAAACAAACACTACGATGGTTTCTTCAGCAAAACAGACACTTGCTCAGCTTGTAGTCAAGACGGTGATATTGTTTGGCATTACACAGTGAGTGCACAACCACATAAGGATGTACCGACTGCCATTCCATTTTCAGATACAATGTGAAAAATACCATCTTAAGATGTTGCCAATGATGCATAGTTTCAATCTAGTTTGAATAAAAAGACACATCATGTGAAATATATGTGAGAATGAGGGGCATAGGACAGGGGTGTCATTTCTAGCAGACTTCCTCATTGTTTAGTCACATTAGCACAGTGTGGCATGGAACCCATGCTAATGCAACGTCCATGGCATAACCGGATATGGGGAATATTCACAGCATTGAGCCAATTGTCCACAGCAGTGATCGACCGAACACGGGCATGAGAAGAGCCATTGTGATAGCTGCGGCTTGCCATGGTAGATATTATGTACAAGTAGACAGATGAATGGTAGCCACTCGGCTTATCATTCACTATCTTCGCTGTCAATGATGTCTTTTAACCTTGAGAAGACCTTGCGTGATTCGTCGATTGCCTCCTTGGGTTCCTCGGGTGTGGCACTTGGGACAATGGAGACAGCGGCACTTCGGGTCGTTCGCTTCGTTGCACCATCTGTGATGCAAATTTGAGAGGAGTTGGAGCGTGGCTGAAGGCAGGGAGCCATGCTTAAGTTAAGAAGACAAGGACAGTTACTCAGGCAGTGTATATGAAACACTGATTTCATGAGGAAGACTCATTCACATTCATTTTATATTGATGACAGCTTCCAAAACATATAGTATTCGTTCCTGTTTGGCATAAATAATATGCAATATCGCTTTAACTTCACCACACTTGATGAGGTAGCTAGGGGCGGGCGGAGTTTTACAGCTTGTACAGTCTAACCCACTTATAACGATACTGAAGTGCCATGAAAATTCCATAGTTATAACTGATAATTGTTATAACTGGGCTGCATGAAGGAAAATTATAGTGACATTTCACTGTGCAAACATGGGCTACGTGCAAGCACATGGGAGCTAGTGCTTGTTGCGCATTTCACCTGAAGTGTTTTAAAAGCTCTCATTGTGTGTTAGCGCAACATTTTCCTCAAGGGTCAATTTTTCCTGGACGTCTACTGTGTCTTTTCATTTTTAATGTGTAAAGAGCCACAGCAAAGGAATGCGCAGTACTTTTATTTCAAGCCATTATGTAGCACCATTCACACTGTTAATTTTCCCTTTCTTTTCCTTCCTTTTGCTATCATTGATTTCAAAAGTTATATTCTATAGCTGTGTCATCTGGTACTAAAGGTCCACCACAACATTCATAATCCATTCTGCGGATATTGGAAAAAAAAAAAAGAGTGCCATTGTGACATTGTTGGTGGCTCCTGCGTCCATCAGACCGAGTCCCCGGGCACACCTACCAGGGTCTTTTGGTCAGTAAAGTAGTCTGAAGCATAACAAATGCCTCTTATTTGGCATCTAGGATTAAACATTAAGTCAAGGTGGCTTTTCCAGGAAGCCATTATAGGTGCACACACTTATATTCTATGTCAACCCACCAAGCCCACATTGTCATTGTTAGCTCACAAGACAGAGAGACGTTGAAGTGAGTAGGGAATGCTACTTTCTGCAGATCTAGCTGGAGGAAGCGCAGCTCATGTGACGGAGAGAAAGAGAAGTGATAGAGAGGAGCGGAAAGGAGAGGCCATCTTCCCGAGACAGTTCTCCTCCACAAAGGGTCAAATCATGCAGCATCCTAATGGAGGGGTGTTTTTCTTACTCTTTGCATAAAAGGTAACTTGCATGAAAGTGAGTGAAAGGGATATCTTAATGTAAGCAATTAAACACTGAAATTAAACACTGGTTTTCTTATGCGCCTTCTCAGCAGTGAAGAATTGTTTACTATCATAAAAAATTACAGATGAATGTGAATGGCTCCTTTTATAATTTGGTGCTTTTCCAAAGCCCTGTTTTGCAATCCATTACTCACCTCCTGGTTAGTGCATATAGTACAGTGGTTGCATGAGAGAGGTGATGGCAGCTGACTTTATTCCACAGACCTGGAAAGCTTGTTCGTCAACTGCAAGTCCTCTTGCTGAAAAAAATCTTATAGGCCTATTTTCTACCTTTATACTATAGTCAAGTGAGTGAAGTTTCTCCCTTTTCTAATTCCCTATACTCCTGAAGTGTTACAGATCTCTGATATAACACTTGTTTTTTACAGTTGTGCATTTAATCTGCCAAGAAAATGGTGCTCTTTAACTGCAATGTAAAGGCTCTAACATGAGAAAAGTGCACACAACACATGAGAAGCAAAATGGCAATCTAAACTGCTATGGCATATTACATTGTGTTGTATTAGCAACTGAAAAGCAAGATGCTTTGATACCTTGAGAGTTTTCGACAATGTTGCTTTTGTCGAGACTTCGAACTTCATTCTCTTCTTCACGTTTTTGCCTCAGCTCTCTGCAGCTCTTCAATGTTGGATTGCCTTCAACATAATAAAAAAAAAAAGGAAAGGGGGCGGAGGTTATTACTTGAACCTTCATGCATGCATGCAAAGGCAACAGCCATGAAAAGTGAAACTAGCACCACAATTGTAGCCACAGCACACACATACATCTGCAACACTTCACCTGTCATTTCTGTCAATGGTGGCATCAACAGAAACATGAACCTCCAAGGAAATACGACTCCGCAGCTTCATGTGGCAGTATGTTTCATAATTTAAAAAGTAGTAGTTCCCTTACGTATTTCAATGAGCTGCATGGTTGTGCTCGCTCCGTCTCAAGTCATAAATGGTAATTATGGAGTTCTTGGAATTTGCCATACGAAATGACTATTTCTTAAAAACCGCATTTTCGATAAAAGATCCCAGGGGAAAAAAAAAGTTTCTAGCTTAGCTGACACAATACTTATCTACACTTGAACATAAATGGTACTTCAGGGCACCAGTAATAAATATTCCATTTGCAGCACTCTTTTCCACCTGAACAAAATGTACTGGTGTATTGGTGTGTTCCTGAAATCAAGAACATTCTGAATGACCTGTTGTCATAAAATGTGAGCACTCGACGAGACTGTGCTTCTGCGTCTGCACCCCTACTGGGGGCACTCCGCAGGGAGGCCACAGGGAAATGCCATCCATGTTTCTCCTGGAAGCCCTGGACCGGTTCCCAAGGTTGAAAGATGGGAAGAGAGGGAGTCAGAGTGAGCTGGATGTGAGACCCAACTAAGCTTGTTGGGTCATGGTGGCCGGCAAACTGGCACATCGTACCCGAGCCTGCGGTTTGAGTTTGTGTCACCTCCGAGCGAGAAGTTGTGTAGCCTGAGACCCTGCTCATCTTTGGCCATGGTGTACATTGATGAACCAGCAGCCCGGCGCCATGGCTTGGAACTCCTGCAAGCTACCACGGCAGCTAAGCCTCCGCAACCAGCGACTCTAATTTCTCTCACTAAGACTCTCTTTACCCAATCGCGCCCCATCCTTTGTTGTGTTAACCACCATGTGTTTAGCCTTGCATTGATGTGTCTGCACAGTGTTCAAGTGTCTATTGTCGCGAGTATTTTTCCCGCCGATTGATTATTCCTTGTTATTTTTGTTACTGAGACCCTATGTGGTATTCTGTCTTTGTTGTGTCACGTCACTTGGATAAGTTGTACCTCGTGTGCGTGCTGCATCGCCTCGTGTGTTCTCGCACTATTAAATTCGAGCATTTCCTGCTGTTGGCACCAGCGTCTCCCATCTCTTGTCCCTGGCTTCCATACGATCAGGCATGGACCTTATCGCTGGTCGGCCATCCGAACTACACTTAGTGCACGTGTGGTGGGCTGTCGTCATCTCATCCCCCTCTGAAACGGAGAGTGCCACCAAATTCCTGACACCTGTGTACACAGTGAACACAGCTGAAGCAAACAGTGATAAAGACACTGTGGCCAGTTACAATGAAACGAACTTGAAACCAACTTTCAAGGTGCAAGCACAGAGCTGCTTATCAGGTCATGATACTGTGATAATGTGTGCAAAGAAAGGGAAGCTCACCTTGAAGTCCAGCATCTCTAAGAACTTTCATGAGCTTTGCCACTTTCTGCTCCACTGTATCAGTTTCCTCTAGCAATTGCACATAGCGGACTCTTATTCCTGCAGCACTGATGCAGCGCTTGAGTTTTGATACAGCTGGATTCTCTGTTGTGGCTGCTTTTGCGGCAGGCTGTGGCAAACATGAAAAGGAACAAGAAAGCGTAGTCAATGCTCATAGAGCAAATGTATAAAGTGTGGTTTTGGTAAACGAAGAAGAGAGAAGATCTGTATGTACTTAATCAGTTCTCCAGCCTCTTAATTTTATTTATTTATTTATTTACAGAGTACCTACATTGCCATAAAGGCATAAAGGATTGAGCAAATTCTTACTCCAGGCTACAGAAAACAATGGTTTTTGGCAATGTCTAATATGCTCAGCACATTCTCGTGACTAATTCTAAATAAACCAAGGTCGCGCTATTACATGAAGTGTGAAGTATGAGTGGCATCTAAGAAAGACACTTGCTTAGTGCATGCGAAGAGTGGCTTTAATGGAGTACTGACACGAATTTTTGACATTCTCGTATTGTTGCTGTAAATAAAAGCACAGGCGTGGAGAACCCCAATAAGAGTATCATGGTGCCTCGCAATGCAATGAATATATTTTTAATACGGCTCCCTTAAAAGTCCACTTTCGGTTTCGATTGCGAGGGGCGCTTTCCTAATGATGTGTCAACACAGTCAGACATACGTCTAAATCATGTAGGCACAGCAATTCGTGATAGCGGTGCTGCGACTCTGTCGTCTGTGGTCAATTACACGTGGGACACGCAAACAACGACGATTTCGTGGTCGTCCAGCAACTCTGACATCAATTTCGGAAATCTTTAAGAGACTACATTCATACATCATCGTAGTGCCCATAGAGCTGGGGCTGGCTTGCAGTGCTGGGCAATGAAAACTTTAAAACAAAACTAAAATATTTTGTACGTGCTTCCTGGCTTCCATGTGCGGAACGTGTTAACAATACATGGCTAGAAAACAAAAGATGCATATTTTGCGCCGCTGCAAAATTGTGTCAGTACTCCTTTAATGTTCCTGGCAGGGCCCAGATGGCATGCAAGAAAAAATAGTAACATTTGCATGCAGTGCTGCCGACACTTCCTGCTGGGATATTGTGTCAGCATCACTATGAAGATGGACAGGGTATGTCAAATGCTACATGACCATTTCTTAGAACACATCAGTTGCAGAGGTCACACGTTTACGAATGCAAATAAAGCATCTTACAAGATTTGCCGTTATTTGCAGTGTTGTGAACACGTAAAGTGTCAGAGCCCTACCTGAAATCACTTTGCTTATATTTTTGACTCCTAGGGCTATTTCTACAAATCCGTGAAAATACATATATGCTTATATTCAGTATCTATTTTATAAAATAGAACAAATGCAACAGTTTTTCATAGCATTGCTATCAATCACTGTGTAGCGCATAAGCATGACATTAGAAGATGACAACGTGCCACAGGGATGAATCCCCCCACCTCCGTCATGGCATCATCCAAAAACATAATTATCCACTTATCAGAATAACTGTACCTGCTGACTAATCAGGTGTGCACAACAAAATTTCGAAAACAGGTTGCATGTGGAAAGCTTCTAGACATTAGAATGTCATGGATGCTCATAAAGTTATTATGGCAGATCACAAGGAAGTGTCTCAGCCTCAAGAAGCATTCTGCAGGCATCTGGCTTGTAACTGACTCCTTCATGGCTGTTGGCTATTGACATGTATAATCAGGTATCATTTCATGACAGTATAGAGCAGTCCAGAGTCTATTTGGTGATCTACCACTAAATATGTGCAAACAGAACAATTGTAGAATTCATTATCAGCTTGATATGATCCAGCATAGCTATACATACTGCGTGTCCCTAAGAAATGCACGGAATTATTGCAACATGCATATTGTACTGCAGTATGTGTTTATATGAATATGATGTGGTTGAAAGATGATGTAATGCATCTACCATAATTGATGCTCAATGTGCTAATCAACAATGCTGCCGGAGACTGGTCATTTCAACTACTTTTTTTACAAACGAGATTTCCCTCATCTACAGTCACTTGCCGCTTCCTCCATTTCAACTGCAAGTGCACCTCCTTATTAACGCGACTGAATGCGTCAGTGTACAGAAATGATGAAATATGATCAGTATGAAAGAGGAAAATCTGGTGAAATATGATCAACATAAAAGATGAAAATTTTGCGTTATTTATGACTTTGGATTTTGATCTCCTACGATGACAGTGAGACATGAAGGCAGGCTCTGAGAGTTAGTATTACCTTTTTAGAAGAGCCTGCTGCCTCCCGTCTTGTGCGCTGTGTGTGTGTAGACAGAAAACATTAAAACAGCATCACGAAAGAAAAGCATAAGGAAGGCTATAGATGACATTGCAAATATTCATGATCAAATTCAAGAGCAATGAACAGCTTAGCTTAGTTTATCAGCAACTTGAGCTTTAATTTAGGTCATGTTACATTGCTTACTGTTTTGATTACTGATACATTACTTGCTGTTTTACATTCCTTATTCCTATTTAGCAACAACAATAGTACATTAAAGCATTGCTTCTTTCACATTGCTTTTCTCATATTAATTTGGTAGCAGCACTCATGATATATATACAGTGTCCAAGTGCATCTTAAGAATCCTAATCAGGATTGAACATTTTTGAGTTAATGACAACATCACTCAGCACATGGTTTCAATTACATTTGCCACATTTCTGAAGTGCGAGGTGCGTGTGAATAATTCAAATACCACAGTACTTCTATAGAAGTCAAAATTGATGAGCAGCGTTGCTTGCACACATGTAATTGAGGTGATTTTATAGATGCTTTCTCATTATAACTACTATGGCAGGTGTTGCTTTTAGTTTGTGAACCAGATGCTTAAATCAGCCCCATGCAGCATGAATGTGCTGGCACGTGTAGTGTTGCAAAGATGAAAGTTGATGAGGGTGCTCAACTTCCTTATAGCCCTTGAGCACAATGATATTTTTCTGTTACCCACATCAACTGGCCTTTGGCTGTGGATGCTGGAGCTGGCATCATAGTTACACAGCTGTAACAAAAGGTGGCCTGACTGCAACTACGCCCTACCTACCTGATGGAATGGATAACTCGCGTGCATGGAGAAGTTAGTACTTCCTCCCTTCTTTGGCTTCACTATTTTGGTGAGCTCACTGGCCATGGCCATCTGCTGCTGAGACTGAGACGGTGGAGTCAATTGCTGGCTACAGTGGCCATAGTACTGCACCCCTCCTCCTTCTCCCCACTTCCCCACCCCCAAAGACAAAGAGAAAAATAACATATGTGCAAACAGATTTAGGTGCATGATGAACATCAAGGGTTTGAAATTAATCAGGAGTACCTCACAACTCGTGTGACACATAGGAACAAACGTTAAACCCCATTTCATCTTGACATTCAACAAGAGTGTTCCCACAGAGTGATCCCACGCTCCTAAAGGAGTGTTTTGTGAGACTGTTTTGATAATGGTCTTCCTGTTTATATTAGGACTGATGCACCTAATTTGGAGAACATATGCTTAATATATGTGTGGTCTCATAAGTCTAACAAGGATCCCCTACTTCTTGGTCACTTTCATAATGCAGTATTCCTTTTATGTGTATCGTCTAGATGGCATTATTTCACATAAGAAGCAATTTATGCATTTATCAAATGTGTTATTTTCTTTGTTGCCAAGAGCTTTCAGTCCTACAAGAGCAAGTACAGCGGTACAAGCAGTGCCATCACATTCTGTGCCATTAGGTTGTTTCAAAGGCTTCTCATTGAACTTTGCTTATTTCAATGAAAGTCTTACTTCACTGACTGAATGCACTTATGAGCTCGTAAGCAGATGAATCAGATGTGGACAGTATTAGTTCAAATACAAGCTGCACATGAAGCGCTCCCAGAGAATGTGGTAGATATTAGCAGAATAATAGTGGTACATCACTTAGCAACACAAATTCTGCAAGAGCCCAGCCTGTTGCAGATTTTTAAATGGCTGTTATACACATGTGAACACTATCGCTTATCCAATTCACTACGGTTTACTATGCTGCAGAACCTCTTCAGTGACTCACCACTAAATATATGCAAACAAACCTCTCAACAATGTTTTATCAGTCTAAAATGATCCGTTGTAGCTCTTCCATGTTTCTCCAGAAAATGCATTGAATGACTGCAACATACACATTGCAGCGCGACAATTGCCAGTAACATGACGTGCTTGATGATTCAGTGCACCAAGTGTTCCACAAATACTGCTCATTGTACCACTGATGCTGCTAGAGATTGGCAATTTCATCTCCTTTTTTGCAAATGAGATGATTTCCCTCCACTGTTACCTGCTGCTGCATCCATTTTACTCGTAAAGCTTTCTTCATACTAAAGCGACAGAGCCTGCTTTTGCATATAACCAATGAAATTATATGACTATGAAAGATGAAAATATGACATTGTCTACCACTTTGAATTTCAGCAGTCTCATATGATGATGGTGTGACATGAAGGCAGGCTCTTAGAGTTAATTACCTTTTTAGGAGAGCCTGTTGCATCCTGCCTTGTGCACTGTGTGTATGTAGACATAGAACATGAAAAAAATAAGAATAACTTTACATACATTCATGACTAAATTTTAGCATTGTGTGTATCTGGATAGAAAACCTTTAATAAATTAAAATGACTTTACATACATTTATGACAAAATTTTAGAGTGCCAAAAAGCTTTTCTTACCTTATAAGCTACCTCAGCTTCAATTTAGGGCATGCACTGTCCACCGAATATGTGGAGGCAGATTCTGCTTCGTTTTTCATTTTTATTTAGCAACAGCAACAGTATATTAAATAAGAAGTGGCTACACTTAGCTACACCACTGAAATGTTTGCTACTCTGTAGACTTCTACCGTTGGCTACCTTTCTAATCTTACTTTGGTGACTGCGCTGACGTATATGGCTCACTCGTTGGTCAATCGGTGCACTCAAATGCATCTTTTGAAGAGGTTCAAACATTCTTGCGCTAATTGGAATAGCAGTTAGCACACTATTTCAATTTCTCTAGCCAGAGTCTACAGTGCAAGGAGTTGTGGAAGCCCAGGGAGCTAAACAACACACTGAGTGCTTTTAATGAAGCCAGCATGGACAAAGCAGTGTTGCTGGCACACAGGCAGCAGACGTGAATGTACAGGTCCTACACTATTGCATTTCCTGCTGCAGATACTGCTTTTGGATAGTGGACAGCAAGCTTAATTAAGCACCCATGCAACAACTTATTCTGGTGCCAGTGGTGGAAGGATTGGAAAGGGAGGGGGCACCCAACGCTCTTGCACTTGAGCTTATGATTTATATGCATGACTCAAGTCAAGTGGCTTTTGGCTGCGATGGCTGGAGCTGGCGTTAAAGTTAAGCAGTTATGCGGAAAGTGATGCATGAGCGTATCTATGTCTAGTCACCCAATAGTATGTATGGATAGCTTGTGTGCAAGTGGAAGTTACTTTCTTGCTTCTTTAGCTTCGGTATGTAGTGCACTCATAACAATGCCTCCATTACTTTTAGATGCCTGCTGTGTCGGCGACTAATTCTATGCCCAACCCCTTTTCTTTAAGCACACCGCTGCTGCACAGCTGTGCTTTGTTCTACAACCATCATTCCTCCTGCCAGCTCTGCCAGTGCCCACGTAATATTTGTGATAGCCCACGTGGAGTGCAAATTCGCAGTGTTTGTGTTGTTTTTTTGATGTTCTCTGTGATAGATTTTAGGGGCGAAGCTCCTTATGGCATCACCTGGGCGGTTCTCGGTTGTCGATGCATCCTGCGTAGCCAGTAGCGTCTCCCTTAGCATACAATAGCATACAATAGATGGCGCTGTCCCATAGAGATGCATGCAAACTGCAGTTGGGTGACGATACACTAGATGGCGCTGTACGCATTCTGTGTCGTCATCTCCATTTCTCGTCTCGTTTCCAAGAGGGCGCTGTCCCATAGACATGCGTATAATATGGCGGTCAGGTGAAGGTACGCTAGATGGCGTTGGTGGTGCAGCTACTCTCCGATTGGCTGCTGCGCTGGCTGCGCGGGGAGCACTCCTCTCATTCTCCTGGATCGTCGCCGTACGTGTCGGATCGCGCTTGGTGGACCATGGACGATGAGAAAAAAATTCCGAACATTGTGTCCGAAGCGCGGAATCGAACCAGGGACCCCTCGCTTCCGAACGTGCGGTGCTAGCCACTACGCCACGAAGCGCACATGGACACATGCACCACGATGACAGTAAATACCCAACATCAACGAAAGACTGCGCGTTTCTAACGCGTTTGTGCTAGCGCGTTACGGCCCGTGTAAGAAGCTGGTGTAAGACGCTGTGGCCTCTCTGCCTTATACTCTCTCAGCAGTCATGTGATGGCGTCGGCAAACGCGGTGCACGTTCCGGCCTGTGTAAGGGGCTGCGTAAGATGTCTTTACATGATGATCGACTGGGCGAATTACACGGAAGGTTCACGGTTTACCGATGATTCCCTCCGGAGCTTCGCCCACTCATCATCATTCACCCCGTGGATATGCTGTGATTTTTTTTATTGCGTGTCTTGCCGCTTAAATGCTCTAACACGGCATACACAATGTCAACAGCTCCATGTCTTTTAGACCTTCATGGGCTGTTAGTGGAAAGGAAAGGCAGCACAAAAGCTATTTGGGTGAGTAAAAAACACACGCAAGCACTGAGAGAAGTTTGCTCGTGATCGAAGCCTCTTGCTTTTTTTGATGACTCCAGATATAGCAGCCATAGCACTTGCTGGGGGCTACTTATACCACATAATGAGCGGAAAGATTGCACGTGAGAGCTGCATGGCTCTAGTTAGGAAGCCAAAAGAAAACTTGCAGTCGGTTCGTTTCCCACCAGGAAAGGGGTGGTCCCTACTACTTGACACAAGAACTTATTACAGTTCTTTATGGTATCAAACAATATGTTGAAGTAATGCTGTCAGACTGAGAGGCTGCTCTGAAATCCTTGAAACAGTATTTGCAGCCCAGCATCAGTGCAACCACAGGCTTCCTATGGCAAAACTGAAAGATTATCCAAAAGAGGCTTTTGTACAGCTCATTGAAAAAATTCATCATGCCGCTATTTCCAAGCATGCATTAGACATAATAGACACAGATGCAGGGGCTAAAATGTGTCAGAGGTCAAGTAGTTGCTACACGGAATACTGAAATTTGAATGGTTTAGTTCTTTGTTTGTTCAGTGAACAGATCTTTAATGTGCTGCAGGCATGAAAGAACTCTGACAATAGAGCTATGAATTAGGAGACCTTTCTGTGTAATTCTTTGATCTCAGTGATGGTTGGCTCCTTTCATATGTATGGCATGATAAGGTGCCATGTACTTGTGTGTGATACCACATTCATTCACTGCTTAACTGCCAATGTGTTACTTCCTTTCTTCATTGCAGTGACTTCTGCTAATGCGCATAGTCAGTGTGATACTGTAAAATGCGTGCACATCCCCATTTCTTCATTCAGAATTTTCTGAGCATTACGTCTGATCTCACTGTGCATTAGTAGTTTTTGTTTCTGATGTTGAATCAATTTCTGATCTCCTTATTTTCATTCTGTGGAAATGATGTATCTTCAACATGCCTTATTAGCAGGGATGTTTACCCTCCATTCTGCTGCAGTGAAAGAATATTGGGCTTTTGTTGTTTTACCTCATTTTCTTTGTCATTTTATGTGAGAAAGTTGGCCACACTTTTACACTGCAGAGCCGCGCCAACCATGAACATAAAATTCTTTCACACGAACCTCCAGAATGGGCACGGTGCAGTTACTTCCTGCGATGGAGGCAGCGCAAAGTAGCGTTAGAAGGTAGCACCACCTTGCAGAGAGCCAGGAGAACACAGTGGCTATGGGCAAACAATGGGAGTGCGGCCGACGCACCAGGAATCTCAAAGTAGAGGAGGCACTACCCATAGTCGTGATTCAGTGCTCGTGGCCATCTGCTACTGAGCTAAAGATCGTGAATTACTGGCTGTGGCAGCCACATTCCAACAAGGCTTGGATTCAAACCAGGAGAATGCTGCAGAACCCTAGGTAGTGTCTACCAAAGCTCCAGTGTCATAAAAGAACAAATGTTAAATTTCATTTCATTAAGATTTCACAAGAAGTTTTGCACAGACTGATGATGCTCTCATTAGTGTGTTCTGTGGTACTATCCTGCAGAACTGCTTTCTCATGGTTGCTGTACATTAAATGCAATAAACACCTGTTCAAGGTTTTATACCACCAAAGGTTCTGTGGTTCATCTCGTTCACTGTGAAGAGCTTTCAATCCTAAAAGAGCATGCACAGTGAAGCAAGCACAGCTGTGACATTTGGTCATTTCAGAAGCTTTTGCAGGCTTGATATCTAACAGGGTCCTTGCAAGCTGCTACTCAGTAACAGGCTTTTAATTGTTCATGTTTGGTTCACGTGGAACTGCGTCTCATGAAGTTTACTTCCTTACCTTACGCTTCTTGCTTGGAGGTGGGAATCCATCAGCTGGCTTCTTCCGTCGCTTGTGTACCCGCGTAAGCCTCTGCTCCAGCTCCGTAATGCTGGGGTTTTCCGTTGCAACGAGCGGCACAGGGACCGGCTTCTTGTTTGATTGCTTATTGCGCAGTTCTGACAGCGGCTCATCATCACTTGAATCAAAGATACCACGGGCACTTTCAGGGATCTTCGCCTTGGCTTTTCGTGGTGTTGAAACACGTTTTCGGCGCACGACATTTGGCTTTTGGGGAAATGTCTCATCTCCTGCATCCGACTCTTCACTCTTGGGCTTGACCATGATCCAGCTACCAGACTTCGTTTTTGTGAGCTTGAGGGTGAACAAAGGCATGTCATCCATGCTTTTGTGTTCTTTGCCATTGCTCTCTTGGGTTGGGGTCTTAGACCCTGAAAACACAAGCATGCATTTGAACAGGTGTTTACTTTCATTTACATGTTTGCAAAACAGGTTTCCATCTTAGAATGCTTTGTCTTGTTTAAAGCTAACCAACTTATTCTCAAACATTTTTTCTAAGCATCAAGAGAAAGAAATGGAAAACAAGGACAACACAGTAAAGAAAGAAAAAAAATGGCCTTTGCACTCTTTGCCATCCTGTTCATATTTTGTAATCTCTCTTTACATACCACCAAGTAGCAGTGTCCATGCTCTGTAACAGCAATAACTAATACATTCATTGCACACCATGCAATGACTATGGTTATAATGTTAAGCATTCATTTATACCACGCAGTCCTTGTATACTGCTGAAAGACAGGGAACCTAGTAACATTATCTTGGTTTGAACTGCGAAGTTACATTTTTTTTTTCTTGAAAAAGAAAGGGGCAAGGCCACCAGTTACTGATTATGGATCATGAAGGATGTGTCAAGTGAAAAATAAGCCACTTAAGAAAACACACACTGTTCAGCCTTGCAGGTGGGCTTATTACGAACATGGTGATCTCTACTTGTGGTCGTCAGTGCAAAAAAAGTGTACGCACATGTACGGTTCATAAACTAGAGATACAATAAAAATTTTAGAGCTGCTTAAAGGGACATTGAAGTGAAAAGGTGAAAAACAATAACTTATATTTTGAGAACTCGATTGTGGTTTTTTTGCCATTTTATGCTCAACATTAAAAGAGAAAATAAATGTCAATGTTTTAGTTTTGGAATTCGTGCCAGAACTTCAGCCTCGTGACACCAGAAGGCCAATTTCTTTTTTTATCTTTTGTTCTTTTTTTGTATTCTCGCCAAACTAGCCCCATCAAATGCTCTGAAACTATCTGCGTTAAGTCTCTGGCTTCTTTGGAATACAACGTCTTTCTTACCGATAAATACTTACGTAGGCCTTGGCAGACACTGCTAAAGGTCTATGACGTCAGGCGCATTAGTGCTGGAATTTCAAAGCAGCGTTGCCTCCTGCATTTTCTTTTTGCACGTTTTCAGTCCTCTCCTCACAAGATTGGTGCCCTTGATATTGCGTGAAGCTAACCTACTAATAATGTGTCATTTTAAACTGCACACTGACGTTACCAAAGTAAACATTTGCTGGCAGATGGAAAAAAAAATTATAGAACAGTCTCTCTCTGAGGAAAGTCCTAAGTAACACTCAAAGCAGTGATGGCTGGCACCAATGTCAACAATGGCACATTGGATAAATTGCAGCATGGCCACACACAGGGTTTAACAACCAGTGGCTTCTTTTTACACGAAACATAATAAAGGTGCTCTTTGGTTCTAAAGTTTTATTTAAAAGATGGATCCAATGCTATCCAATAGAATCTGTTATAACTGCAGCTGTAAAACTGCTTATAGTGAGCTAGCAGTGGCACTTGCTGCTTTACAAATACCACAGAACTTGCCTACAAAATGTCTACAAAGTGTTAAGCCTCTTCATGGCTTAACACGCTGCCAAAGACTGAATACGAAGAGACAGACACAACAGGGTGAAGTGAATCTCTCTGTATTCAGTTAATCTTTGGCAGCGCGTTGAGCCATGAAGTCATACCACCTAGCCCCCGTCACAGCCTTACTAGCATGTACTCCTCTGGTTAACTGCTGCGCTCAACAAAGCCAACTAAACGGCTACGTTGGACAGGCTATGTTGTGTGCCCTTATTTCAATGATGACTATCAGAATTTGGCAAGTGAGCAAGCTATATCATAAACACTATTTCCCATATATTTAAACTTACAGGAAAATAGAATAAATGTCAGTAACAGACAGATGGAAGGCACAAAGTGGAGAAAAGGTTCTATACACAGAAGCAGAGTTTCACTAGGAAAGAAAAATGAAGAGGCTAACTTACTTAGGAAAACTTCAGTACAGTACATGATGAAATGTTTAAATTCAGTATGTGACAACCAATACATCACATGTGACACATTTAACCGCACAGAGGAAAGTAAACAAGACAATGTCATTATGTTACTCAGCTCTCTTTTAAAATGTTAATTTTAACACCCATAATTTTTGTATAAAGGCTGTGCTTGTGCATTGTGAACACAAGGCTCTTGACTATACAGCCAAGAGAAAATTGTTTTGCTAAAATATTCAGACAATGCCTCTCATTATCCACAAGGCATTCTAGTAGTTCAACCCTTTCACAAGCTTCTGAAATAAAAGCCATCTGTTGTATGAGCACACTTCTGTGAATACCTTACACTGGATGTTAAGTGCAGCCTTACTCTTAAAACAAAAGGAAAATGTCATAAAGCGCTTACACTTACAATGAAAAGGGCGACTCTTGTGGCTAGATCAAGGCCCAGTACACAGAACTCATGCATTCATGTAAATTGATCACATGCCAAATTTGCATCTTAATCTGCTGTCTTAATTACATTGCTTATAAGCATGCTACTTCTTTGGGACACCTTAAAAGCAAGCACTTGAACGGAAACTGTCTTAAGTGTTCAGAGGCCATTCCAAAATGACTCACAGTGCACAGCAGCAGTTCCAACTGACTTTCACTAACAAGCTTTTAATGGAACATGCAGCATTTTATTTTTCAGCTGAATTAGATACTGTCTGCAATATTTATCAAACTGTGCCTTCACAGTATAATAAAATATACCATTCGGAAATAGGCACTTAAAGCGGCCCTGCAACATGAACTAAGCATGCCATTTTTATCACTTATTCTAGGACTGTGAGATTTGGGGATGTAGCGAGAGCGGAAGCGCCAAGAGTAAAGAGTAAAGTGGCTGTAATTTTATTTCAACGGAGAAACCACCTTCTGCGGAGTTCTGCTTGAACCTTGGCGACACAAAACAGCAAATTTTATTACAGGAAGTGACGTTTGACTGTGCGTTGGTGACAACTGCGGCTGTGCAATATGACTAGCTTGACACACCAAGTCAGATGTTACATTCATTTATCCCTACTATGCTGGATGTAACTTACGTCCAGAGGTGTTTTGCGGCCCATAAATGCACTCATTAGTCACGGTAATTTAAAAGGCGTGGCCTCAAACAGATGAAACTTGTTAATTGTCTGCCTTCAATGGCGGTGGCAGCCGAACTCGTGTGGGAGAGAGACGATCTTCCCCCTCCCCCCCGACCCTGCCTGGTGCAAAAGGAGTGCCACAATTCAGTCGAGAGCAGCAGAGCTCGTGCAGTTGAAATGGTTGGAGGCTTGTTAGGGACACAGCAGAAACGTTCCTTATACGTCATGACACACAAAAAGAAATTAGTTTGAAGTATCATACATTGAAAACAACTGCCTCTCCTGACTGACACACATGGTTTGTTGTAACCATGATGACAAGTCCGTCAAAAAGAATGGTCACAAGATACTTTGCACAGGTCACTCTGAGGCGAAACTTCCGGTATCTCTATATGTTAGAGGCACGCACTGATTGGAAGCAACTATTAACGCCAATGGGAGAGCGAAATGTGAAAGGGATCGTTTCTTTTCAGGCTGTCTGCTTGTGTTTTGAACTTTCAGGACTAATAACTTCAGTTTTCATGCACCAATTCTTAGTATTTTTGCATTCATCTCAGTATTCAATAGTACATGCACTCCAGTGCTCCAGAAGGCAGTTGAAAAGTGTTGCAGGTCCCCTTTAAACTCAGAAAAAGGCGATGCCTAAAAAGTTTCAAATGTGAGCCACACTCCCACATTTTCAACCTGCGTGTCCCTTTTATGTGCCAGGACATCCTGAGTCAGGTTATGAGAGATACTGCAGTCTGACTTTAATTACAGTAGTGCAGGAATAGCATCCTATAAAAAGCACCATCCATTACATAAGGTGCAGGGTTAGTAAGCAATGTCTCTGCTGACAGCAAAGGCTTTGTGCAAGCATGCACGTGTGAACACAGTGCAGTACATGGGCATGCACCATTTGGACCCCACTGAGGCAGACTTGCTGCCTTGAAGGACTGTAACGATACGATTACTCAGTGCAAATCAGTAAAATTAATGGAGGGCGGTAATAAGGAGTAATAAGGGGGGAGCGGGGGGCATCTGCACCTCAGAAACAAAGCATAATTGTGGTTTGTGACCTGCTAAACTTATGTGGACGGTGCGCATTAAGTGGACAGCAATACGGCCTGCATAGTTTCGGCACATTGTCATTCGTTTCTAGTGCCACCACACTCTGCTTGCTCCACTGAAATGAAGCTGAACAATTTCTGAAAGCTGCTTGTGCCAAACCATGAATACTTTCAGAGTGGTGCAGGTGAATTGAACAGACCCTATGAGGCCCACAATGTGATGCGATCATATGCTCTTGTTGTATCAGCAAGCAGCCAAGACAGTGGACGCTCTTAAGACAGGATTGAAACATTCTGCTGAGGAGTGTACACAGACAGGTGTGGGAGTGAGAAAGTAATAAGGCAGATGTATAAAATTAACCTGTTGCTGCTGGTTGCTTAAGCAGTTAACCATGTGTGGCAGGATTGCAGCACTAATCTAAAGATATCAAAAGATGATTTCTAGATCGAGCTCATGGTGCGACCTGTCCTCACACAGTGTACACACAAGCACTTCCTCCTGTTCAAATTAAATAGCTTTATGTTTCCATTTCAAGATGACTTTTGCATGCCTTTAACCTGTGTTTAGAGAATGTTTAACCATAAAAAACCCATTTAATAATGTAACAGAAAATCAACATGAAACCACATCTTTTCCAGACTAAGGGTGCCATGCAAAATGCAGGCCTATTCTTAAATGAGGCAAACGGCAGGTTAAGAATTCCCCACTACGATATAGGCCTTTACAGTGGGCAATCATTTCTTCACCACTCAGACAATTTCTTGGTGGCTATCTAAGATGATGCGAAGCCATGACGTAACCATGAAGCTTATAAAAAACCAGCAATGCCTGAATATATGGACAGAAAAAGAAATTTACAAACCTTCGTGATCACTGCTGGTAGCAGTTTTTGTTTTTTTACTCTCAGAGAGAGGTGGCCTTCTGGGTTCTGCAATCCTGGCACTGCCTTCACCATCGGATGAAGGTCTCCTTGGAGACTCGGCAGACATCGGGGACTCGGCAATCATCAACTTCCCTTCGGAGTCCGAGGAATCAGATGCATCCCCTCCACATGGTGCTTCAGCCTTGTCCACTGAAACCACGGGGAACACCACAGTCGGAATGGCACAACACACTGCGCTGGCCGCAGAATTGGAAGAAGCATTAACGGATTCATCATGAGGAGCATCCTTAGGTGAGTTGTCAGGTATTACACACAGCACAGGGTTGGAAGACAAAGTAGACGAAGCACTCGGAGAAGCGCTCGGAGAAGGAACCTTTGGGGAAATGTGCGGCGAAGCTGGTGAGATGGCTATCGATGCATTGGCACCTGTGATGGGTGATGTGCTGTTGACAGCGGTAATGAGAGGTACACTAGGCACGGGAGGATGTTTCGGCTGAGTTCGTCGACGTGTCCGCACACCTAGTGTCTCCTTCACAGCCCTAATCACATCGTCGTCGTCAGAGTCACTGCTCGTGTCAACTACCCGCTGAATGTTGTTGGCATTGGGGCACTTGATGGGTGATTCAGGGTCGATGAAGCAATTGCCATTTTGAGGAAGTGTAGCATGCAATGGGCTGGTGGCCCCTGCCTCCGGTGAGGTGTCATCACTACACGACTGGACGTCCTAAACAAAGGGAGGACATGAAGAAAAATAAAGTAAGCCAAAATTATTCAAGTTGGCCATAGAAAGGTGCAAGTGAATCTTGTAGTGGCCTATATTTTTGTACTTGAAAACACTTGAGTGGATCATAGTCAATGCCATGCTGACACCACGATAAAAGAGGAAGATAGATTTATATACAGAAAGGCAGAGAGGGGTTAGCCTGGGATACAGTTTGCTCTGGCTTGCTACTCAATGCTGGGGATAGGGGGATGGGAAAAAGAGTGATGAATGACAATGGGAACATTGCAATAAGAGTGAACATACTCTTGAACAGCTTTCAACCTACAATGCAGTTATGCAAAGTGAGAAACTATGCTATGCTATCAATTGATGTCTATGAAAACTGCTGCAATTTTTAATGCTTTTACAAGGCAAGAATAAGGTTTTCAGAAAATACGGTGGTACAGACAACAGTTGCAAATAATGCCATTCACCTGCGACGGCTTCTCTCTGCTCTCTGCCAAGTCTTCAAACTCCTTAAAAACAGTTGTGACTATCGATCGAAAAACTTCACGGTTTTCCGATGACAGGTGCTTCACTTTCAGCTCGTCAGTGTAAAGTGTCCGGAGTTGCCTGATTGTGAGCATGCTGCGCAAACGAATATGCATCAACAGGACATAGTGAACACAACTGGCGTCAACATGTCAAAAGTACAAACACAGAATAGGTTTATGTTGCGTTCTCCGAACACAATGTTCAGAGCAGCAATTTGAACGCGAAGTTTCGGTTTTAGTCAAATCATACAATTAGTCGGGGTAATGAGCAGCACGAATTTTTAATGCATAACTTCAGACGTCTGAAGAAAACCACTCTATAAAGCGGACTGATTGGGTGTCGAAAAACTCCAGTTCCGGGTTATACACACAAACGCAACAGGCGCTTTCAACTTGCAAAGGTTTGTTATACCTCACTATCGGCACACACACGGAACACATGAAGCCAGATCGCTTCATGAGCATTAACACAATGCAGGCCGTTTTGTTATTTTTCTTCGATGTCGCTTCACAGCGAACACTGCCAAGCAAGCATACGTGGCTCGCATTCACCGTAACACAATCAAGCTCCTTGCTGCACCGAAGTACAACATAAGGAATGCTTAAATCAAATCAGAGACGCAGGACAGGATTAAACGGTTGAGACAGAAGGGTTCGCCGAGACCCCTCTTGATCGCCTACGTAGTGCGGAAAGCTAGTTTCCCTTGAAAGTAGAGCACGAATGGTTTGACGACGACGTAGTAACGCCGAGGATAAAAAAGAGAGACGCTGCTGTTCACATATCGGGAAACAGTTGACCAAAATGAAAGGGACACGTTTATATGTCAGCCGGCAGCCACAAAAATTAAACGCGGTTGCAGCACAAATTTGTTTAGCGTCATAAGTTACCCCCCGACGAGCACAACAGAGCAGCAAGGAACATCACGATCATGAGTTTCGCAAACGAAATCAAGGCGCCACATGGGGTTTAACTGAAAGGATCGGTTATCGGACATATCGGGTAATATGCGAAGCAACAATACAGATGCTGTTCGTACCCATGGTCTTGACGTTCGCGAAAAATACGGCGAACAAACTCTAACATACTACTGGCGCTGACGGCCGCCATTGCTAGTTCGCGCCAGCCATTATTCGTCATATGCAGATTGATTAACCTTTTACAACCACTGAAAAAGTGACTGCTTACAAAATCACATTCGCGGGACAATTAGTCTAGTAAGCCTGAATATTCGCCGAAAGCGCGCAACACGATTATATATTTTAAGCTCGCGTTTTAAATCCCACAGCAACCGAGATGGCAGCACCGTCTTCGGCAATCACAAACCGCACAAACTTGGGACGGATAACGCGTGTTTTAGGTGTTGGTTTCAGGGTGGTCTGCTAGCAGCGATTGCTATGCGGTTGCTTGTTAGCTGGTGTACTTGTTCGGGATTTTAGCCGCGCTGTTTTGTGATTCACAGCTGCAACGATGGTTTTCCTGAGAAATCAACACATCAAGTTTTTCCAGAGATGCCTCAACGTGCTCCCCTCCGCTATGTCAACGTTGGACGAAATGAGGTACTGCGAGAGTGACTGAACGGGCTAGGCAAAGTGACATTTTTGGAGGCTGTACTTCATTGAACTAGACCTGACTGTCAGTTGCCCAATCCTTCGCTTCGAAACTGACGGTCAGATTCACTGAGATCTCGTTCGGGCTGATTTCAGTGGCACGGAAACGTAACCGCCCGACAGCTGTGGATCGCATTCTTTAGTTTCGTGCGTATTGACAGAGACTAATCTAGGCATCGCCAAATCTTTCTCTTGTTCCAGAATGACTGTAGCATATTTCGCAGTTTCTGGGCTGGACCTGCTCAACGCTCTGGATACGATAGAAAATAAGGAACACGTCATTGAGTGGATATACTCGCACCAAGTCTTGCCTAATAACGATCGTAAGTTTCATCGCCTTATGTGTGATATCGTAATTGAATGGTCGCATGTTAAAGAGGGTGACTGCTTCGTAAACTGATGCTACGTACTTGGCATGGCACGATGGACGTTTCAATAATGTTGCTCATACTGTAGTGTATCCAATGTAAGTGACATGCATGCAGCTATGAAAAGAACACATAAGTTTGGTTTAGCAGGAGCACTTGACACACTTAGTCCTTCTCTGCAAGTAGTATTGTATACGTCTTTTCTTCAGGTGTCCTTTTCAGTGTTGCTTCCTTACGGGTTTGATCAGATTCGTGAAGTTGGCATAGTCATCCAAACACTACCAATATTGAAAAACGAGCAAGTGAACCTTGCACACATACAGCGACAAAGTACACAGAAGTAATGTCCGCTTTGCTTGAGTTAACCAGGCTGAAATGAGCGTATGCCCACTTTGACTTCGCTGGATTTGCTAAGTGATGCTTGCATGCTTGTGTTGTGCACATGAGTGCCCTACTGCTAGAGGTACCTGCTTATGCAGTAATGCTCAAACACTCGAATTTGTCAATTGTGCGAAAATGAAAAAAAAAAAAAATTGTCATCTATACATGGGTAACATGAAGGTATGCGGAGACCCATGCGGCTTATATTACGAAGAAAGCTGTGAACATGAAGAAAAAGGTACCTTAAAAAAGGGCTTGCAACATTTTTACATGTAATCCAGGAATGCCTTGCCACAATGATTTTTTAGATCCATTAAGTGTAGGCAAGGTTAAAGCATGAAATATGAGCGTACTTACGCCATCTGTACACTTTCTGTCTTCTTTTGTCCTGAAGAGCACACTGGAAGCTACACAGAGAGAGGGATGAAATAAACGTAACAAGCTGGACTGGTGTGTGTGGTGCAATATTTGGCTCGCATGTTCACAGCAGTCTTGACTACTGATTAGCTGCATTTTGTGACTGTGTTCAAAAAGTGTTGCAGGGCTCCTTCAATGCTTGGGATCAAACACACCTACTGGCGCTTTTTTGAGGCAGTCGCTTTATAATGTGTGCTAATGAAGAGGCAACATATTGCAGTGCAAGGGTGAAATGATTGAAAATTCATATCATAAGGACAGTGAACATGGCAGTTGAGTCCTGTAGAAATCTGAGCTGGAGAATGTTTTATGTAGAAAATGAAGTTGTTTTTTTTTTTTTTTTTGATGAAATTTCTCTATCAAGAATGAGTATTCATTAGTAATGCTGAGAAATATGCTTATGCATTAGAGTAAGAGTGTGCATTTGTGGTTTTGGTTTCTGGCAACTTTATTATTATTATTATTATTATTATGTGTTTTGTTGTTGTTGTCATTGTTAAATTTGGTTAATGCAGGAACTAATCTTGACCGCTGTGGTTTCAAGGGATCTCATGCCACTGGTTTCAGAGGAAACGAATTGGTGAGCTTGAATGGCATTTGTATTTTCCTTCATTCTGTGGATGACCTCTCCTGAGTGAATGAACATATCGCTGCTGAGTGAATGAACATATAGAAATGCTTTGATATTCAGTTGTTGGTAAACAACAATAGTTATAAAAGTAAATACATACTAAGCAGAGCAACAGATCAAGCACCAATGTACTGCCATCTTCATTTACAGGATGATAACGCAAGCAGGTTTAACTGCGGCCACATTGCTATGACCTACACTGCCTTGGCAACCCTCATTATACTTGGTGATGACTTGAGTAGAGTGGACAAGGAAGCCATTATGCAAGGTCTGAGAGTACTCCAGCAAGAATCTGGAAGGTAGGTTTGGTACATCTTGGCAGGTCTATTGGAAAGCTATTGTATCACTGTGACAATCATTCTTCTGTATGATTCTGTCCAATTTCTTGTACATTCAGCCTTTCTTTTCCTTTTTTTTCCCCTGTGACATTTCCTGTCTTCCAGCTTTACAGCTCTCATTCATGGGACTGAAGATGATATGCGATTCGTATATTGTGCTGCGGCAATATGCCGGTTACTACATGACTGGTCTGGATTTGACAAAGAAAAGGCCGTGAGCTTCATTCAGGGCTGCTATGTGAGTGAATTCTATGGCTCGCCTTCGTTTTTGTCTTACTGTTATTTCAGTAATTCAGCTTTAGCATATGCTTGTGTTTGTATGACACGAAATTAAACATACAGTGCACTGTTTGTACACACACACCACACAAACACATGCACACGCTAGAGCAGCTGAAACACATTCACTAATTTACTGCAACTTCAGTTGTGCATGTGTATTGCTGGCTCACATTCTTTCACTAAGCTGGCCTGCATATGTTTACTTCTGTTAGGGTTATGATGGAGGGATATCACCTTATCCAGGAACAGAATCGCATGGTGAGTGGCAAAGTGCTTGCCTTCTTTTATTATTAGTATTTCTTTAATCATTCAGTTCTAGCTGTTGCAATGGCATAACTAGACAGGAAGGCGCTCATGCCAAATGTACTTTAGTGCCCCTCATGACGATAATGATAGTTATTGTTATTATTATTATTATATTTATGTGCAAGAAAGGCCATCTGACTGTTTTGGGCAAGCGAATGACCAATTTCTTGATTGATTGTTCACTACAGTGGGCTACTGCAGTCTTGCACATACATGCATTGTACGATACACCAGAAGTCGTTAATAAACTTCCAGGTATCCACTGAAACACAAGCACACCATTAACAAAACCCAACCAACTGAAAGTGACTTTGAGCACTGGCCATTGACCCTTGGATGCTCTCTCCAAAATATTGTCCTATGATGCGAGCTGAAATGATGCACAATGCGAACGAAATCCCTGTCTTCGTAAACATGGCGTGTGCATTACAAAAGGAGCTGTCACTCTCTCGTCGCACATTTTTGCCGTCCGCGACACTCTAAACCCATAACCAATGTGAACTTATTGCGTACCTTGGACTGTACAACTCTTCCCGAAGTGGCGGCGCGTCTTTCTTTATTCATATCTGGCCCCATGAATGATTTTGCAGTGAGCGACCCCACTGGTCAAAACGCACTGCGCTTTGTAAGCTCTGCTGCGGTAATTACCCCCACTACAAGAGAGGCAATCCGGTGGCATCACACGGCACCCTTGGTGCCACTGGATCCTAAGTGAACAAAGGTGCGACTGGGTGCAAAGGGACACTTGAGAACCTTTCCACAGGGTGTGGGACGCTAGTGCCCCCTTTGTGTCCCTAGGCTTGTGCCCCATGTGTGCCCAATGTCAAAACCAACAAGCCCACACTAGCATTCTCTTCAATAGCAACTTTTGTGGCTGCGTCCTCCCGCTACGGTCGCATAGGCCCGCTGCCATTTCTTTCCCTTGGGCACACGTTGGGTGGACTCGGCATGACGCCCCATTACAAGTGGCGCCAGGGGCACCTGCACGTCCCTGCTCTCCCCTAGTTACGCCGCTGAGCTGTTGCTACCAACTTTATATTCACTGAAGCTGGTACCCAGCACAAGGCAGTGCAGCTTGTGGAGATTGGAGTTAATGCCTCCACTGATACCACAGCATTTTGTGACATTCACTTTCCTTAGAGTGCTGAGGTTGTGTTGTGAATGCAACATTTTACGTTTGGTTGACATGCATGTCGCATGCTGCGCTGCTGTTTCTAAGTGCACCTGCATGCTGTTCCAAGTACACAGTCCATGCAGAATTCGGTGTTGCTTCCTGGTGCTGACTGCGGTATGCTGTGACTGGCTAATACGAAATGTTGGGCTGTTTCCTGTCACGTGACCATGAGCGATATAGCAGCAGAAATAGCGTGTGCATGTGCACGTTGACGCAGGTGGCTCGACATACTGTGCCGTGGCCTCACTCACCCTCATGGGGCAACTGCACTCAGCGCTGAGTGAGCAACAACTACGCAGCCTGCAGCGGTGGTGTCTGAACCGACAGTTGTCAGGATTCCAAGGTCGCCCAAACAAACCCATTGACACTTGTTACTCTTTCTGGGTAGGGGCAGCCCTGGAGGTGAGTGAGTTTGTATACATTAACCTCTTTTTCTGTAGTTGTATGTGAGAGTGGCCTTTTCTGTGTTACTAGTTGCCACCATGCATGCCTGTGGTGCTATCAAGCTGCTGTCAGTTATGTTGCATTCAATAAGCTGAAAACTTGCTGTTCAGTGGCTGCGGTGGTCTGCTGCTAGGCGTGAGTTGACTGCTTCAACTTCCTGCCATGGCAGGTGAATTTCACCAGCACAGTAAGCAAAAGCACCACCTGTACAAAGCTTTAAGATGCATCTTACAGTGCTGGTGGAGTTGGGAGTTAATGTTTAGACCCCCTAATTCTGACTCTAGCTAAGCTCACTCACGGGTACAATGTACAGTGCAATCCACTGTTAAAGGGAACACTTTGCACCTGTCCTATTGCTGGCACGTTAACTGCCAGTGGCTGCACAAATAATGTTCATTCATGGTGCCGATGCGTCAAAGGAAGTCATAATTGACTACCACATGTGCCGTAAATATACGTGACAGTCTTGCAAGGAAACAAAATACAGACACATCTGCGTGCAAGTGTTCCCTTTAACAGTAGACTTCTCTGTATATAGTCACAGAATTCTGTAGGACTACAATCGAGTTCTTCCTTATTCATCCCTTTTCTGCCTTGTGCACAGCTCTTAGATGCATTCAAGTTTGTGAACCACAAGGAGAACCTTGAATTTCTCTATTCGACGCAAGATCCAATCACGGGTGGCTTCAGCAAGTGGCCCGACAGTGATCCTGGTACGTGACCATAGCTAGCACTTTTGCAGACATATTTAGTCATTATGTTGTAAATAATAGTTTCCCACCAGGAAGCTGTTCAAAAGGTAATAAAACTAGAAATTGTTTTGGTAGCTTAACGTTTGATTGAAATTAAACCTGTCAAATAGGTTCAAACATAGAGTAACTGCAATGATGAGAATAAGATATATATATGACATGACACAGTGTAGAAAACCTGATAGTTTCTTACAATGCTATAAACTCTTCAGGCTTTCTGTTGTCTCAATAACTGCTCTGTCTATTCTATTTACCTGTGGCCAGCTTATTTGTACCATGGGTGACATCCCTAAGTGGGCGATGTGTCTTTATTTTGTGCAGATCCGATGCACGCTTACATGGGCATTGCAAGTTTGTCCCTCATGGGTGCCGAGAAGGTGGCACCACTTGAACCGGCACTCAACATCAGCCAGCGAGCAGCGGATCACCTGAAGAAAGTCCACCTCTCGTGGGAGTCACTTGAGCTCAAAGCAAATGGCATGGGTGGTGCTGGAGACAGCTGATAGTGCACCAGACTACCTAAAGCAATTGCAGTTGTTACAGTGTTGCGGACACAGTCGTTGCACCTTTTGACATATCGCACTTAGGGAACTCGGACCACTCACTTTCCTTTGTTTTTTCTTACCTGCGACGCTGAAATGCAGTGCTGGAAACAGATAGTTCCAGCAGTTGGACAAAGAGTTGATTGTCGTTTTTAAGTTTTGTTATACTTCGTCTGCCACACCTATGCTAGTAATGTTCAGATAATCTTTTAAACTTTGTACATGTGGTGTATTAACTTGCAATAGTCATGCCTTTCATCACATATGGTGCCCTTCCATGAAGGAAGCCAGCTAGGTACAGTACTTGCAATGGCATGCTCATTTTGAGCAGCATGTCAGCGGCCATGGCACGCTCTATACTTTGTGTGTGCATTATTGTTTGTGGACGTGTGTGATTTAGGGTTTTGGCTTCATCAAGCCTTGGTGGCATGTAATGTTTTCCAAGCACTTTTGCAGATGTCATGCACTGCACGTGATATGCCATGTTGTTGTTGCTGCAGAAGTGCTCACAGTTCTATGACTGTGATGAGAGGTAATTCTATTGTGTGGAAATACGGAGCTTTTGTACATAACACCAACCTATTCGAGAATGTATGGAATTCCCCTAAGCCTACATTCATGCTGCTTGCAGTGTCAAAAACAGAACAGGTGTGTTGCAATGTTGTTGATGTGATTCACTGATCAGGGGTATAGGTGTTCCATGCTGCAAGGTCATACATATGAGCACTGCAAGATGTGCACAGTTTATGTGAACACTTGTTTCTCTGCTTAGTTAACTCTTATATATTGTTCACTGCTGTTGTGGTCAGTGTCAGAACTGTTTTAAACATCTTGTTACTGCTGGCCGTGGAAAATGCACAACCCTATACCCCCACATTTGCGTTTCTAGCTACTATGCTCAATGAATTCAGAGACAGCTCCTCTGCCACCAAAATTTTAAATTTGTTCTTACCTGGCGAAAGTTAATGAATGTTTAGTTTCATTTTTTCATTCAGCCTACTTACATATAGGAGTGTTCTCGTTGATACAAGCTGCTACTAACATTTTATGATGATGGCGCCATTGTGTGTAGATTATAAGCTGCAATGAATTAAGCTGCCTACAAATTATAATTATTTTTATAATGTGTGGTTTGGTACATATCAATTTTTACCCATGTGTGACAAATAATTTGACATGTGCCTCCATCTATTAAGTTTCTTATGGATATGAACTGAAACATTTAAAGACCCGACAATTTCCAGTAATTACCCAACCTTTGTTCAGAAGTAGTTGTACGGATTACATGCATAAGACATCAAAATCAAATGTGTCTGTTTATTTCGTGGGAGATCACAAATGTTAACTCTTAGCAAAGGATCTAGTGGCAAAATTGGCACCTACGAAAGAAACTATGTTTGATTTATTTCTTAGTTTAAAATTTCAGTTATATTTTTTTTTCCTAACATGCGGCAAGAGAATGAGGGTCGTAATTATAGTGGCCTATAATATGCCGCTGTGATACCAAGAGATGAACATAAACACAAAAACCTCAGACAAGCACATGTGAAATTTTTAAAAATGATGTCGCTTCTTTGATGCGATGTCAGTTCATTCACCATTTATAACATGACTGTAAATAAGGCAATAATCAAGTAATTTAAAAAATGGGTGATAAATTGCTCAGCCTTTTTGGCATTTATATGGTGCAGTAACGTGAAAAGGAACGCTTAATTTCTTGGAATTAAAGATGGGTTGCGCACAAACTTGACAAGTACACAGGAAAAAGACACGGACGAGCGCAAATCCTGTTCCCGTGTCTTTGTCAAATTTGTGCGCAACCCATCTTTAATTCTAAGTACGTACCAACTCGCCCACCAGGATGTCTTATTGGGCTTGATTTCTGTTCCAGGCTATGACATCCCTACTTTTAGCAATGATGTGACATGAGATCTTTCTGAACATGTGATCGATTTATTCACATGCATCAGCAGGTGACGTTTCAACTTTTGCTTTTAATGAAGCTAATGAACATTTCAGGAATATGTAACTGACTGAGAACTTGCATGTTATTGTTGCATATAACAGTAGACCAGTCTGGTGTTATTTAGTTCAAAACTATTCAGCCTTGTTAAAGGGCAACTCCAGTGATTTTCCATTGTCCACTGGTCTCGTTGAAATCTTCAGTACATGTTCTCCTCAGTACTGTAATATCATATGCCTAGCCAAGTGGTTGTAAGTCATTTAGTTTTCCTGAAAATGAATTTTAAAATATTTTTACGGATTCCCATGCGGTTCACCCTGTGTTTTTGATATCATTACCTTCAAACCTGCCTGCCCAAGCAGGCGGGCCGTCAAAAGCAAAACAGCGATACTCCAGCGCTCAAATCGTTGCTGTCAAGTTCAGAAAAGCTGGCATAACTCAATACATTGTCAGATGATCTCACCACTGCCATTTTTCTGGCACCAGCTCCATATTTCTGATGGCAGGGAGGTTGTGACGTCATCGCATATGCTGCACCGAATTGTCTACCTGTTTCCGTTTTAAGATGACGTTCAGTCCGTTATGTAAAATTATTGGTGCATTTCAGAGCAAATTTAACCACCCTGGCTGCTAGAGGACTATCAGTACCATTAGAAACGCCAATGTCAGGACGTGGTGGAAAAAACTACCGGAGTTCCCCTTTAAAGGGGCACTGACACCAAAATTTCGCTGCTGAGATAGCCTGCGGGATCGATTTTCGTGGACATGCAGATGTTATCTACCAAATCTCAATGGCGAACACAGCTCCGAAGGGAATTTAAATGAATATTGAAGTTCGCATGCGCAGTCGAGCACTAGACGCCGTACATCGCGGCATCGACAACAGCAAAGGTGACCTGAAGGGGACCCCCAACTTCCGCGACGTCACCACGGCAGCCGAGCTCCGACAGTGCAGCTAGCAATGATGACGTCATAGCCGCCATTGCTTATTCGCTGCGGCTGCGTTAGTAGGCTGCCGGCGAGGCCAGACCTCAAGAAAATAGTTGCCACCCAACAACGACAGCAACAGCGACAACAACGCGCAGGACGTGCGACAGGCGAAAGAAAACGAGCACGCGGCGGTTGTCATGCGGAAGTGCATTACAGTTATGTGTGCTCACGTGGTCGAACTCGTTTACTCCATTTCAAGCGCTAGATGGCGCCAGTTGCACCGGGCGCCTTGTCGTTTTTTGAGCTCTCCCAAACCAAAACTGAAACTAGTGGGTAATAAACAGGCTGTAAATAATTATCTGACGCGCGCTGGAGCAATTGATGTGCCGTGTCATGGCTAACAGGTCCCCAGCTACGTATTGCAGCGAAAAAACAGCAGACGAAAATTTTCGTCTCAGTGCCCTTTTAAAGGAACCGACAACTGAAACTGCGGTTAAATGAAAGGTGGCGTAGCCTTGCGGTGAAGCCTTGGTACTGCTTTTTGGAGTCTATGAATTGCTGCACGTCGCCTGCTGCTGTTCATACGACCGTAACTCGGTCTTAAAATTGCAGTCAATACATAAAATCAAATCCCAGTCTTATTATTCACTTTCTATGCAGCAAAAGGAGTCGACGCTGATAAGCGTCGCTACCCTCACAGCAACCGAAATCTGCTTTTGACCATGGCGCATGCGGGCAGCGTCTCCCAGGCGTTGCGCGCACGCGCTCTGTCGAGGCAGAACCTGGTGCAAACACAAATGACAGCGGTTAGCCACTGTTTGCAACATATATTGCGTTAAGACTCCATAAGCAAGAAATCCTGATAAAATATTATTTGCGGCGCTTTCCCCTGTTGTCATTGCATGATTGGACAATCTGACCGGTAAGCTTTCCGTACAAATAAAGAAACCAGGTAACTTAGGTACTTTAAAAATTGGTTGTCGGTCCCTTTAAACTTTGGGAAAAGAAGGGATTTGTGTCCATTCAGTGCCATCACGCAAAGGTAATGAAATCCATGCTAAACAAAATGGCATATCTTAAGCTCACTTCTTGTTACCAGCTGGTATCATACATACTGCTAAAAGCCTGAGATACCTTGTTTCCAAGAATTTCTAGGTTAGACGCGGAAAGAGCTTCTCCATGCATGTGGACTAAGCAACCTTCTCTTTCATTTTTTTCATAAAACTGCTTTAGCTTAACTGCATAAATGAATACACAACACAATGTCTACTACTTTTGCGGTGGATCCTAGGTTCGCGAAGTTGCCTTTGTGAACGTCAACTTTGTTTTGTTGGTGCTTACCACTGTTTGTGATATATGCCAATTGTCACGCAAAAATCAGGATCAGGGTCAGTTTTCTTAATGACCGTGCTAATGAATGATTACATCATTGATTTAAGAGGTGGGCAGTGTCCTGACCATTTCTTCATACTTACTTAAAAAGGAAAAAAAAAAACGAAAAAAAAAATAACGAAGGCCAGTGGTCACAACAGTGGACAAGTGAGTCAGATAATGTTCCTGAACTTATGATATATAACTTATAAGCTACATGACATGATGCCCTCACTTTATGTTAATCACCTGGGATAGATGTTGAGAGGATGTGTGTACTGCATGCCTGCAAATTGTGTTTTATGTCTGAGAAACTGTTAATATGGAGAGGAGGCAATGACTTAGATGCTGATATGTCTACAACTACTGTGTTTGTATCTTGTGCGTGTATGTGGTTTTTTTTTTTTCCCCGAATGTGGTGAGAAGTGTATCTGACCCAGAAAGCTGCAGCCTAGAACACCACCTCTGGCTTATGACGCAGCTGTAGAGCAGGGTTATTTTATACAATATGTCATGACAGCCTCTTGATATTCACCAAATAAAAAAAAAATGAAACCCATGGCATCAACACGAGAACAGCACTTTTCTTTACTATGCGATTGCACCTTTTCCCACTAAAGGCACACTAGACAGGATTTCCAAATCAGTTTAAAGTAATAAATGACTTGATCACATCTGCAATGTCATTATTTTTCAGGTAAAAGTCTGATAATAAGAAGAAAAAATAAACTGTTTAAATTTCTTGAATATCGAGCCGAATCCCCTGTGCCATTATGTCAGTGTGACATTGTAAATATTATTTTTTCCCTACTGGGGCCATAATAGTTAATTATAAGCTCTGTCTTTGGCTGCAATGTATGCAGTCATTTACTGAAGGTTTCCTGCTTGCTTTAGCCTTGTATGACTTTATTGTCATACCTGTTTACACTGTTAAGAAAAATGTAAGTGAAGATCCTTGCTTGAATGCAGCAATATTAAAATAATACGAGAGTGACTGATTGCAGACGTGTATGTCGAGGCTTGAGTCGACTGTAATTGCAAATAATTAGGATTCAAATTATTGGAAAGGAGTGCTAATGGGGCACACATCATCTTAATGTCTTAGGTATAGACTTGAAGTCTGCTCAGTGTAGGTCTACTAGCTGTGAAGTGTGACCTGTTGGTTATCCAGGGTGACCTAACCAAAGCCGGCCAAGGTGTTTAAAAAAGAAATGCTTTGAGGTATGAGTATGGGACCAAGCATTCAGCAAAGTAGGGTACTTCTTCTGTTATCCTTCACAAGGAAATAAATAGTCGCATAATTCAATTAGCATTCGGAAGCATCGTATTTAACAGTTTTTGTCCGGCTTAATTTCCTGTTTTGAACGTTGCAAAGAACTGTCACAAAACGCAAACAAGAATACCATTAAGTAAACACGCACATTTGTGCACACTCACTGGCTCACTGTGCAACAGTAGAACCATCAAAGAAAGTTTCTGCCCTGCTCAAAAAATGTCTGAAGGAACCTTGAAAAAAATCACAATAATATGGTGCAGCTGTTGGCTGTTCTAACAGCAAGCAGCTGTGTGTAACGAGACATGCATTATAAAAATGAACATTACCACACTTCTGTTTCAATTCAATTCAGTAAATGAGGAATGCATCCCAAAATGCTCTAGTTCATGAAATTGCGAAACAGACTAGTCCATCAATCGCATTTTAAATTAATGAAAATCTGCAGAAAACAACTATAGCCCGTGTCTTGAAAGTATTGTCCACCTCTTCAGGTACAAGTAATTTACCAGTAAACATAAAGGATGAAGCGGGACCTTAGGAACACTACCTTTCAGCAAAGAATACCATATATTGGTGGGGAGACCTTGACAACTAAGCACTGCCTTTTTAAAAATTGTAAATTGGTGGTGTACACTATGCACACAATTAATTCCACTGATATGATTATGCGAATTCAGTACGGTTAGGGTCGTTCGTGCAGATGAACTGCAGTTGACTAGCAGTAACCAGTATTGTGTAAAACGCCAGCAAAATTCCTGGTTGTACGCAGTGGTCAACAAGGTACAACCAGTATTGCATAAAACACACGGAGAAATATGGCGATACTATGTAAAGCACAATACCAGAGCACTGCGATTAAGGAAACCCAGTCACATCGTAAGCGTGCTGTGTGCAAGCTATCTTTTATCAGCAAGAAAGTATTTTGAAGTTTCTTGTTTTTCTTGCTTGCTCAGCTAAGCAAGACAAGTTCATGTAAGTTTAAGAACTGAAGTTTCAGTTCCACTGGATGTCACAATCCAGCTTCCTTGGGGAAAAAAAATTGATGTACCGTATTTTGGCTTCTAGATTGCAATTCCAAGTGAAGTTGCTGTGAAATCTTTACAGTGATTTCTGTTGGCTGTTTCTGGGGATAGAAGCTAACTTGCCAAGCAAGTGGTCTAAAACAGCATTTGAAAACACAACCATCCATTTTGGATTACTGCTGGACTTGTCCTGTGCACCAGATGAGGCAACATGATGCATTCTAGGTCTTCCCACGCGAGTCCATGCACTGATGGCATAAATGACATTTCATTGGGCTAGTTGATTAGAAATGGCAAATGGAAAATTCGGAGCTGTATTGTATTGAATGGTGAAGAAAACGTGGTTTCAGAGCACAGAAACCTGCTCTATGTTTAGATTGGTAGAATTCGCTGTCTGTGCACACTGTCGCACTTCTGTTGTACAAGACACGCATTATTATGCATGCTTACTTCACAGTGCTGCAGTAGGTCGAAAAACGTGTTAACATCCCTCGCCAGGCCCCATAGCAAATTTCGATCATGCGTGTATGGTGCCACATTCGAAGTGTTTTCAAACAGCAGCACACGTTGTGCAGGGCATTTGTGTTTTACTCTTTTTTCACTTGCTCAAAGCAAGGATGCTTCAAATGGAAGAGTAAGGTCATTGGTTTTAAATAACAAAAGAATTTAAAAAAATGATTCACTATTAGTGGAATTACAAGAAGCTGAACTATCTTGTTGCCATGCAGATAGGAGGCAAGTTTCACTGTCAATGCAAATGCTCTTTCCTGTTTCCTCGGCAAGT
The DNA here is from genome assembly GCA_013339685.2 of Hyalomma asiaticum. Classification (NCBI taxonomy): domain Eukaryota; kingdom Metazoa; phylum Arthropoda; class Arachnida; order Ixodida; family Ixodidae; genus Hyalomma; species Hyalomma asiaticum. The sequence continues at coordinate 131,312,220 of CM023482.1, read as the reverse complement.
CTCCCCAGGTGGAGTTCCTTCCTTGCCTCCTCCCCTTTGCCATAGGCGATGGCCATGTGATGGTTGCAAGATGAGTCCCGCTCCCACTGTTTTTTTTTTTGGCAAATTTTGAGCGGTGGCACTGAGGATTTCATATTGCATGCCCAAATGGCCACATGCCATGGTCGTTGATGTTGAAAGCTGTGTGTGCTGCACAGGGCATATGTGTGTAACTTTAAACTGAAGTGAAGCTCCCTCTAAAGGGAGTACAGTGTTTGTTTAAAATTTCGTGTTTTCAGTCCTGTCATGCTTTGCAGGTGATATTTCGATCGAGTTGTCTATGCACCACACTTGTTTGTTTGCAATGCCCATAAATGGTGTAGGGCACTTTAAACGGCTTTCCTGTTGATGTGATAGTAGCCCCCATGTTTGGTGATCTGCACCAGAAACAGTTGAACCCTTTGCACAAATGTGAATAAAAGTGCACAATGCGTGCAACAGATGACTGGCTTCTAACTATGGTATACATACGTACTAACATGAGCATCATAGAAACACAAGTAGTTCTTTAGAGCACATTTCAAGATAAATGTTATAGCTGTTGAAGTGGAGTCAGCAGGTCTTGAAAGCATGCCTATGTATCAGAACTCAAAAGGCACACATCAGTTCCAGAAGGCCCTTGAAACATCATCTATACTCACGGACGACTTTTCTTGGCAATGAAGGGAAGGCTACAGGTGTGGAGCATCTGCACATGCACTCATATGCAAAGCAGTCCACTTTGTACTCATTTCAGTATGTGAACTTTCCACAGTTCCTGTGCACATCTGAAGGCAGGAAAGGTAATTTAGCAAGGATCAGACATTTACTTGCTGATAAAGTTCATAACAAGCTTCTCTGGCGAGTCGACAGAGGAGCCAGAAAGTGATGAATGCTCACTTGAAGACGCATGCCGTTTTGCCGCTGATGTGCACGTAGAAGATGTGGCGCACTCACACGTGCAAAAACATGAAATAACAAACAGCCAAGCGAGTGAAACAAATATATTCCTGTTGTTTACGTCTTCTTTCAAAAAGCTTCCCACGGAGCGACGGAATGGATACCAAGAGAGGGAAAACGCAACAGAGGCAGGCAAAAGGTTAGATGGAGCGATGAAACTAAAAAGTTTGCGGGCATAAAGTGGAACCAACTCGCTCAGGATAGGGTGGAGTGGAAATCGTTGGGAGAGGCCTTCGTCCTGCAGTGGACCTAAACAGGCTGATGATGATGATGATGATGAGAAAATGAAGCACTGTTGTCTCCTTTATTTCTCACACAAAGAACACCAATGCAATTGTAGTACTGCATCCTTTAGCGGTGGCCCACAGTCAGTTTGGCTTAGTAGCCCTCGCTTGATTGCCAAGAAAAGTTGGCGAGTAGAAATACAAAGCTATTGGAGATAGCTTTGTAACAGTATGCAAGGAAGGCACTTCAGCAGTTATGACGACTGATCCTGCTACACTGGCACATATCCAACACCTTAAAAAATAACTGACTGATGCGGAAATATTGATATGGTATGGGTAAATAACAGAACCTTTATGAATGCTTAATAGAACACTGATTTAGCACTAATCCAGCCAAAGTGGCTGCACTGCATTGCCTGTCAAGAAAATATTATACTATGCCCTCGACGAACCCCTCAACAGTATCGTGGATGTGTTTTTAAACGTCAGCAAGCATGAATCCCTCAACGCGCACAGTGCACTGTCTTCAGTGTAACAAAGGGAAAGAAAATTTATTACGGAGGCTTGGCAACCGGCATGGAATGTCAATGGTGCTGCTTAGGGTGCATACTGCCTCGCCAGCCGGTCAAATTCTTGCTCTTTGCTCTGGTACTCCTTCACAAACGGATGGCTGTTGTTTGTATCTCGAAGTTGGCTTAACAGACGGCTTGTCACCTGCAATACAGTAAGGACAAAACTGGAAAACATAGCACACCGAGCCTGTTACTGAAAGTGGCGCTACTGCTCCCATTTACTGCCCATGATGTACAGGTGTCCCAGAGAGTAAATGGAGCAGGCAAGCAGCGGCTGAACCACATTCATGTATACTAGCTGCAGCAGTGTGTAATACATGGCATGCACACACGCAACTTGTGGTGGTCACGCGATATGTATTTGACAACGGCCTCATCAGTGGCTTTGGCAACAGAGTGCTCCTTGCAATGGTTGACACAAGGGTGTTGTGTGCTTGCCTTATGCAGCATTTCTTTAATTATTAGAAAAGCTGCACTCTTAAGATTATAACCTTCAACTGAGAGTGTTCACTGCCCAAAACACTCTTTCTGACTCATTTTCTGATTCATAAAGTGACTAGAATAATGAATTCAAGCTTTTTAAGGGTGTCTAACCATTCATGACTTCGATAACGTCTCTGAAGAATCCTCTGCATTTAGAGAGAAACAGTGGGAAATCAGTCTGGCTTGACCTGTGTGTTACAGTCTTGTAATTTTAATCAGTACCAGCAGCCAAGAGTGGCAGATCTCCAAATTACAAGTAGCCACGCGATGAAAGCTACGGTTAGGTGCACAGGCACACTACCATGCTGCTGCAGCCAGCTAACTCAGCATGGCATTGCAAATGTTTCATACCCTGTGACAGGCAAAGCTTAACAATACAGTTAAACCTTGAATTAACAAACTTCAATATAACGAGGGTCTCGATACGACGAAGCACTTGGCTTTTTACAACATGATGCATAGAACACGATGTATTTTTACCTCCATACAACAAAACATTCTTTTTATCCACGATTTTGATATAATGAAGTGTCAGTGCTGCTGCTGAAGAAGACCAAGCCAATAATTGAAAGCCAGTGGTCGTATGGACGTGTTGCATGTGGTTTTCATAAATGCATTTTTAAAACTGTGTGCCGCGCCTCTTCCACGCGTGCTTGGGAGGAAAAGAGGCCCAAGAATGCTGCCACCAGAGCGGGGGGAGCACATAGCATGCACAAGAACAGCCTCATGGATCGTAGTATTGTGCACCCCTCAATGGACATAACTTCATATTACACGTTACCTGTACTGTGGTCTGGCGCCAGATTTGAGCATGTGTAGCCACTGAAGTGGTAGTAGTACTAAATGTAGCTGGCTTTTATCTTTCAAGAGATTGCAATCGCTCAGGAAACAGATGTTGCTGATGAGGCCTAGCTAGTGATACCGATCAGCGAGAAAAAAAGGCATTGCTGCTTCTTCCTGGAACCGCTAGCTATCAACTTTTTTTCTTGATGGCTAGCGGTTTGGCAAACATGATCATCTGCGTTGCCCTTTCGGCCTGGTAAACACTTGAGGTTTCTATAACAAGCCGCGATGGCAGAATGGACTTTTTACTGCATTGTGTTGTATCCACAGTTCTTTGCACGTGACGTACGGGTATTGTGATCGGGGCTTCGACGACACATTATTAAAACATGGTCACTGGATCCCCGGCACAACAAAATTGTTTGTAAAAGTTATTGAAATTAGTGTTTTTTCTTACATATTCCGTTATTTATATTCATATGGCATTACCGTGCATATAGAAATCCTTCAGTAACAATACGTAGATAGAAGGTAGAATTTCGATATAACAAAGCAAACTTTCTACTTCACAGACTTTCCTTAACATATGTACCGAAAGCAAACTGTCTACTTCACCGACTTTGTTATATCAATGTTTAGCTGCAATTTCATTGTACTTTCAGGGGTTTTATGTGCCAAAACCACAATATGCTTACAAGGCACACCACAGCTGAAGACTATGGATTAATTTTCAACCAGTACTATACAGGTGTTCTGGCATTTTGCCCCCATCTAAATGCAGCTACTGTGGCTTGGATTGGAGCCCATGGCCTCAAGCTTAGCAGTGTGACACAACCAGCAATGCACTTGCGTGCATTAGCCCTACAGGTGTTTGGGTCCTCCCTGCATTGAATGCTATAGACTGCGAAAAGTTTCTGAGGGGCAAAGTGACAGTTCTCGTTATTACAACAGTTCAGAACAAGCATTTCATTTGCATACAAAGAATGGATAGAATGTATGGAGTGCAGCAAGCATGCCAATACAATTGTGTTGCTTTGTCTGCAGGAAAAGTTTCCTTTAGATTTATGGCTCCATTGCTTCCACGAAATGACCCAGAGTGTGTAACAAATGTGCAGTAATAAGGCAAATCAGACGAGAGAGCAGCAAAGCTGAAATGAGAAGAGAGGGAAACTAAGTTGCATAATGGATCGTCATAACTCGAGAATTTTGCACTCTGAATTAGGCATCCTGTACTTAGTAACGTTTAAGTGCAATAACACAAGGTGACAAGCAAACTGATGCACAGAAATGCCAAGTATTTCAATACGTCTGAACAAGAAAGCCATACTTCAATACTCGTGAAGAGGCATACTGAATGTGCAAACACAATGTGTATTTGAAAACATGTACATACCTCTGGAGACTTTCCTAAATGCTGAGACAGCACCACCAGGTTGATCAGTGTTTCCACATGGTTGCTGTCCTGTGAACAATATTCATACAATGCTTTAGATTCAATACCAACATGCAGCACTGCATATAGCTGCAGAATTTAGAAACGTAGCACCACTTTCACAGCTGCTTATTCTTGTCATGTTTGAGTCGCCATTGCAGAACAAAGCGATGGCAGATAGAAAAAAAGCATGCTGCCATCCCTATCTCTTTAGGAAGGCAAAGAGTAAAAAATCTGCAAGCGCAGCAGTGACTGTGATATCCAGTTTGACTGGCAATAACTTAATCTAACACTTAAGTTAAGTGACACGCATGGTGCCCGTGACGATATGCTGCGATGGAGACGCTACAGTATATTGGTCTCGCAGAAATAACACGGGAGTAGAGCTTGGTAGTTGCACTGAGAAATCGGACTGTCACTCACTTCCCAGCAAGGAAGCCACAAAAAGTGTTTAAAGTGCAATTTATATAGAAAAAGATGACAGTAAACATCAAACTAGCAGCACAGTACTTCACACCACATTTAACATAAATCACTAAGTGACATGTTCCACACTGACTTTTCCATCCTTGTTACTTTTGACACCAAAGGAGCCTTCCGCATCCCTCTGAGACCTAGAAGTGAAAACTTGCCTTCTCAATTGCTTCCTGCAGCAGAGCCTCTGCTTCTTCATATTTGCCCTGAGCAATGTAGGCTGTTGCCTGTCCGTTCAGCAGCAACGGTGTTGCCGTGTTCTTCTCGGCCAGCTCCTGATAGATGTAGAAGGCCTCCTGCAGCTTTTCTCCACCCTGCAATTTTCAGGAATTCCTTTACAAGCCGACTTCCGTGCATCATTGTCACAGTAACAACGTCAGAACTTAGTAAGCATACCACTAATGCATTAAAGAAAGGAAATGGATCAAAGGGCCTGTTCTGTGTTAAATACAGCCTGTGCTACAATACAGTTATTGTAAGATAACACCCACTCCTGCCAAAGCATTATGTTGGAATGTCACACGGACCTGCGACACTCCGACACTCAGAAGAATATATCTGGTGAATAGATTAGGTGCAATTTTGATATTTACTTGAACCTTGAAGGCATCCACCAATACCTTCTTTTATGTTTATTCCAAATGGCCCAATAATCATGAGCCACTGAATGATATCTACAGCAATCGATATCACTTAGCATAAACTGTCTGAGCATGCCTTTAGGCACACTGTGCACACTAAGCGGACCTTCCACCCACTCGCAACAGGATGGCACCCACTGCATCCCCAACATGAGCACTGCATGATGAAATGGTTTCAAGCAAAGCTTGTACAATGGCTGACTTGTGAAGCTGCCAATGGTGTATTAAAAAAAACCAAAATTAACATGAAAAACAGTACATGCACACCTCTTTTTATCTTTTGCTTTATGTGATAAGACTGAAAATAAAAATTGCTTGTCAGGCTGCCGTTTTAAAACCACTATCTAATGGGTTGCGAGACCGCCATGCTAATTGATTCAGTCCACTGTTAGTTTGTCATATGCACTCTTTAAAGTGGGGTTTTATATGATGCATGAATGAGTAGATGCCCGCAACATGTGCACAGTGGTGGATCCAAAAGGGGAGTCCAGATGTTCTGACCCCAACTCTCTAAATTTTTTTAATGTATCCCCCTTCTATTGGGGAAACATTCTTATAAGTGACTTTTCAAGCACACGCACTGCTTTTTGGGGTGCTGATGACCCATAACTTTAGGCTTGAAACTTTCCATGAGCTGAGCCACCACTTAGAAAAATTCTGTCTCCGCCCTTGCGTGCGCATGCTCTCTGATGCACACTTAGCGGGGGGGGGGAGTGAGAGAGAGAGAAGAAAAAAGGCATGTACATGCCAAGCTTCGCTTACACACGTTTTGCCAATAGCGGAAGGGCTCCTAAATTTTGTTGAAAAGAATCACTGTTATAGAATTAAAAGTTGGCCTTTGCACAATTTGTGATGCCTTTTTTAGTATGGTGATGAGCAAGGGGACAAAAGAATTTACCTGACCATGCCCATGCTATCATTACAAAGACGACTCCACGGAAGCCTACAGGAAAGTGACTTAGATGCACATGTGTAGTTTCTATGTCAGAAGGGCTCGCAATAACTTGGGAGTGTCACACCTTCTCCTCCCATTCTTGTGAGACCATAGCCCGTTTAACTTTTAGCAGGGGATGCTTGTGAACTGGAGGTAGTGGAATGCGGTGTTTTATTCATCTTTGCTTTTTTGACTCTTCACACCTTCGATGGACATTGCTCAACTTCTATAATTAGCTGTCCTCTTGAGAGAGACAGAAACCTTATTAATATAGCTGTGCGAATAGCAAAATCTTGAGTGTGAAGCAAATTTGAATATTTATGTTCAAGTGCAAATCGAATCGAATATTTTTCGAATAATTTTCGAATATTTCTTTGCTAATACCGTGTCAAATTATGGAGAAATGTTCTGCTAAACATGGGCAAAAAGATTTATTGCATGATTTTTTTTTCTTTTATTTCCGCATACTGTCAACTCCTTTTACAGGGGTGGGTACGCTTAGAGAAAAAGGAAAAGCAAACACACAGAAGTGTTACAGTGTAAATGTAGACGAAGATGGAATCGCATACGTCTGTACAATAGATGTCTTGACATAGACAAGCAGCTGATGGCATACATGCTGAACACAGAGATATACATAGGTTACAATATGTTCATTCCACTTGCAGCATCGTAGGATACATCTTATGTTAGAGGCATAGGATAAAGCAACAAACAAGCAGGAAATTAAGAAACAATCTGACAATGTGAAGCATCTAGATCGGTGCTGCAATGAACAACTCGGCGAGTTCTACAAATTTTTGTACTGTCGTTTGCAAGCACCGTTGAGGCGTCTAGCGCATTCCACTCACGCACGGATAACGGAAAAAAATAAAAGAAAGTGTTGTTGCTGAAAAGGAATTCTTCGAGAGTGAGTGGGTGTTTATACCGAGTGATCCTAGAGTGACTTATATTGATGTAGTCTGCTGCTTTAATCCTAAATGAGTTGTGCAAAAGTAAGTAGATAAACTTTAGGCGATGAAGCTTTGACCTGCTATATAAAGGAGCAAGCCCTGTACGTTGCAATAATTCAGTAGGTGAATCTATGCGCTGGTACTGCCGCAGTGTCATTCCAAAGTCCTGGGGAACAGTCCAACAGAGAATTGTGCAACAGAAAGCTGAGGTAACTTCGCCACAGTATGCGAATGTTAACTTCACCACTTGACACGTGACATAGCGTATTTTTTCCCTTTAATTACCAACTTCGAATAGTTCGAATAGTAAAATTTAAGTGCGAATCGAATAGCAAAGGCTATTTGAAAATTATTCGAAATTTCGAATATTCGCACACCCCTACTTATTAAAGATAAAAATAGGAGATTCCCAAGGGGGAGCCGTAGTTGAGTGCCCCACTGCTCTTAGCCACTCGTCCAACCTGGTTGGTTAGCGATTGCTGGTTGGCCAGGTCAGAGCTGGACAGTCGTGCCTCCCATTGCTCAAACATTTGTTGTGCCATCGAATCTGTATTTTTCAATGTTGTGGCTATTTTGAACAGGCCCGTGTAATGTGAAAGAGTGTAGGGGTTTCTCTGCACCACAAGCAAGAGCCTCGATAACACGTACGAAAGGTGGCACGTAATCTTTTTAGGTGAACATATACACCTGTTTGAATCTTTCTCCAATTGATGGCCTTCTCTCCTGTTAGTCCTTTTGAATCTATGGAGGACTGAAGTAAAGCTACCAGCTGCCCAGGTCCATGTTGGATAGCAGCCAGATTTGTGGCTACCACTGCTACTACTGCTGCCGCACTTCAGAAGAAAAGGTCAGAAGTGGTGAAGATGTTTATGTACAATGAAAAACGCATATTGCCCTGCACTTTTTTTCACTCAGGAATTATCGCTTGAAACCTTGTCATACTGCCTCAGGCACACAGATGAAAGAGCATTGAACACAGTTTTGTTTCCATTTACATTGAGCATACAAAATGATACTAACCAGGTAAAGGTTCACCCAGGCTTGTGCAAGCTGTGTCAATGTCGCATCATCGTCTTTCTCTTGCATTCTTTTTAGTTCTTTCCTGAAACATAATTAAATTGTTAAACATAATTAAATGAAACATAATTAATTAAAGAAATAATAGATGCATCTCCTTTGGCATGCACTTATTGACAGCTAAATCGCGGAACATAATATTTTTGTCACAACCTATGTTAGCTTTGCATGTATCGAAAAGTTCAGAAACATCTTAGTCACCTTACTGTAATGTTGTCTCAATAGCACATAGGGTGTGATTAGAACACCTAGCTTCACCACATCAACTATAACACATGTCAATTCATTTGTCAAGCAAATGCTGTAAATTATCATTATGAAGCAAAGCACCGAACACAAACAATTCTTATGCATTCAGGGACATGGAAGGAACACTAAAACAAGCACCATCACATTTTGTATCGAACGATTTGACAATGTAGATTGACAGCGCTCAGTAGTAAACGTTTGTTAAATGTCCAACTCCAAAAGGTCTCAGCAGCTACTGTGCCTGATGCCCAAAAAACACGCAATATGTGTGGAAATAATTTGCTTACTCACCTGGCTAAGTCGAGCCTGTCCAGTTTGAGATAGCACTGTAAGGTAAGTGCAGAGCTGCAAAAGAAATGTGAAAGAAATGCATTGCAAAAAAAGCATGCACCATAAACAATGCGGCGAAGATAGTGTCTACACAGTGCCACTCCAACAATTCAAACGCATGCCTGTGTGCCTTTACTTTTGAGGAAAAGTTTTTTTTTTTCAGCAGAGAAGTATTGCCACACAGATGCGTGTGTCTGTGACATCTTCAATTAAGGCATTTGTACGTGGTATATTCAATGCTGAACATGCAAACCTGTTGCTACAAGTATGGCAAACAGAAAAAAAGGGCTGGTGACATAAGCGTAACATGTTTTCTTAGCTTTAGTACTAAAGCAGGGGAGGAACATTGCTTGAGACTAAGGTGAATGTGCAAGAGACGAGGGCAGCGAAGATGCTTGACACACATGTCAGCGCTCGTGTGTGCTAAGCCTCTTCTCTGTCCTCATCTCTCATGCAATTACTCTCTATTACACTTGAGATTGGGTCCATCGAAGATAGAGGAAAGTGCGACTGTTGGCAGTGAAGGCTCACTTCCTAGTAGCACGGCCAATTCAATATCTTTATTTATCCTACATCCTCCTAAAGAGAAATCAGGTTGAGATAGTCATTGGTAGAATGCAGTCTGGATGGTGCTTTACAATGCCCGGCGTATAACCAAATTTGCAGTGAAGACTGGTGAGGTTCCCTATAACATAAACTGCTTATGATAATGATGCCAAAATGTTATGGTAGGTCAAATTGGCCGAGAACTTTCCTGTTGCGGCTTTCAGAAAAGTGTGTTTTAAAAGCTTGTGACTTACCACTCCAAAGAGTCAGTCTGGTGAAGGACCCGCAGAGCAGCTTCATAGTTCTATGTTCATGGTCAGAAAAAGAAAGAAACGTCAAGACCAATGCTTTGAATTATCATGAAAACTGAAGCTCTCGCAATGCTCAGTATTGTGTGACTAGCCTGAACAAAACTACTTTATGAGTAAACATTAAATTTCTGGGTTACAACATCTATTCGTGAGACCATAAACCTGTAGCAAAAGCACAAGATAAAGAAGGCCAATAACAACATGCAAGCTACTAGTGCAGCAAGTAATTAATTTTACATATTAGGGAGCAGTTAATGTAGACGACCATAACAACATTCTCTATTTCAATAGAGAGGATTTTTCATAATCTTATTTTTTGTTTGTGACCACGATGCTCTACATAAACTGCAAAACTTGTCCAAGGTGTTCGTATAGTAACTTTTCAGACGTTCAAATTTTCGTATGCAGCACATTCTTAAAGGGTGCCAGAAATGAAATGAAATGAAATCATAGCACAATGAGGTCAGGTAAGGAAGCGTGTCCTATTGCAAAATGATCTTGTTATGACCCACCAACAAAAACAAACTATTCAGGTACGCTTTGGTCACTGCAATCTGTACATCACCACAGTTTGCAGGTCAGTCTGCTAAAGAGCCAGATAACACAGAGACAACGTAGTTGAGTGCATCAACTACTTGCATTGACAACAAACCACCTGTTAATGTTTTCTCTTCTGCTCACTTTCAGCGCTACTTTATTTTTTCGATGAACTACCGACTCAGTCGGAAATCCATCCAAGTTAAATGCACACAGAGACCTGTATTTAGTTTTATTGCTCAGTTATAAAGCTTCATTGATTTATGATTGTGAATAAAATATAATCAAATACAGCTGACTGTATGTTATGAGGATTCTAAATAAGCCCCAATTTTTATCTTTCCTACTCCATATATGATAGGTCTTTGAGAAAACCACAGCATTGAGTGCTAGCATAATTCAGTAGTGTACAGCATTTTTAACACACCTGTTCATGGTAGTAGATGGTAGCTGCCACAACTGGAAGGACCACATTGTTGACATCCAGGCTCTTGGATAACTTCTGGTCAAGCTGCTTTACAACTTGGTCCCTTTAAAGTTCAGAAGCAATTACATGAGGTGACAGCATTGTTAAGTCATACAGTAGCACATTCAATGCACTGCAAGCAGCTGTATTGTGGTTAGTGCGCAACACCAGTCAACCTGTACTTTCTGCAAAGCTTTGTGACATCTTTCTAACTTGGCTTCAATGTTTACACATCTTGATTAATTGCTAGAGATTTTACATCGTAAAACCGTGATATGATTATGAGAGACGCCGTAGTGGAGGTCCTTAACACGCACCCACACTGTACAGTACACAGGCCTCAACATTACGCAGCCATCAAAAGCAGCTGCAGCGGCCGGAATTTGATCCCACAACCATTGGACCAGGAGCTGAGTGCCATGGCCACTAGACTGTCGTGGTGGGGCAATGTTTACATACCTCTAGAGATATAAAGTAGGACAAGGGAAAAGCCACACATTATGTAACGACATGACGTTCAGCTCTCCTCCACCCATGACATTAACCAGCCTTACACTTACCTGTGGGGGTCTGAAAAAAAAAATCAATTTTGTTACGTTTTCATAATTGAGGAAGTCTGAATAACTAAGCAGTGATATATAACCTGACTAGCATTCTTTTGAAACTTTTTAATTTTGTGAAGACACGTTCATTATCATGAAAGAAACTGGGAGTCAAATACGGCAATATTTAAAAATTTCAGCAGATGCAGTAAAACGTGCATTGCAATGTGAAGGCACAAGTGTCAAAGTATTTTTTTTGCTGTCGGGTTCCACAATAAGTTGTTGAAACCTGCTAAGTTCAATACATAGCACTTTTGAAATAGAAAATAGTCTGTGCTTGCTTACAGGAAATTCATGGGACTCTAGAAGACACCATGAAATTTCGTGACATCTTGACCGACTATTGTGAGAAGTTATGGTCGTGGAGCCGTCTCTCTAGGCTTTTTGCATCTTCTCTGACTTACTAAGACATTTCTTAATGTATCTGTTGTTATATCTTTGCATTGTAGAAGGATGACTTACTAGTACAGTTCAAGTAGTTAGCTTTCTCCCCACTATAACATTCTTTCAAGATCAATTTGGCACATTTCAGAGTATTTCTAGTTGCTTTACACACCTAGCATAAATCATTTTTGGTTGCTGTTTAGCCTCATAAACCCAGGAGCACATCAAACTGCTAGTAAATGAAGACCCACGTTTTCTGTATTTCACATATATAATTACAGATAACCTTACCCCAAGGTGCTTCACTTTGACAGCGACAATAAGCAAGGTCAAATTAATACTGAAAAGTACCCAAGTTATAAACAAAAATATCAAGAGCAACAATCCAGCCACTGCGTCACATTCCCTCGGTGCAACCTAACAGATATATTGAGCATTCAACTATACATCTTCTAAGCTTCCATCACAGTTATTGTGACGGGTCGAGATTTATTTCGTGCGCCTCATTAGTGTAAGCGGGCAACCGCATTTCAGCCAAACAACCAAAATCTGTGACGCTCGTCTGTAAAGCAAAATTTTTTCAGGTCAAACTCGAGTGTTGCACTACTCACTTTCGGGCCATGTCCCCAGAGAGGTAATCGGCGAGCATACGGATGCACTGCAGTTCGTCGGGAGCCATCGAACGGATCTCATCCAGGACGACGCCGTACTTCCGTTGCACTATGTATGCTCGGTAAAGGAAAACGTCCTTCTCCAGCTTGTGCTCAGGACTGACGTTCTGCAAAGCGTTCCATCACAGTGAGCCTCGGGGCCCGATATAACAAACTGTAAGCACGCGGTATCATTTTCACCACTTAGACACAAGACATTTAATTAAAAAGAAAAAAGAGAGGGGGGAGGGGGGGGACAGTACGTGGGCAAACATTTCGCATGTTGCACATCGTCAAATGAGAGTAGCACTACCGCCAGATTGAATCTTGTTAAGGGATGCAATGCATAAAGCTGCAGCCCGTGGCACAACCACGTCATGAACCTCTGAATGCAGACATCCAAGTCACAAGAAACTTCATACATTCCTCGACGCAAGAAGCGATTTCGCTTTCTGTTTCTGTTTTAGGCGGCTCCGGCCTCGGTCGGAGCAGCCGGCTTACCTTTCCTTTCTGAGCTTCGGTAATGCAGTACTGGTAGTTTCCGATGTAGAACGCATTACGGATATCAAAAAGCGGATCAGGCTGATTCTGGGCTGTCATTTCTACACGTTCAGCAGAAGCTCCGACTGTTGATCACCGCTAAACTAACTTACGATACAAGCAGCACGGACCGACATGAACTCCGTGGCATGAAGGGTCCCGGAAGTTGATTTCTTAAGACTGTGCGTGTACTTCCGGCGAAGACAACTAACTAGCACTAAAGATTTCATTTACTAATATTAAAGGGTTTAATAAATAGAATATAACTTGTTCACTACTTTTTAAAAAGTTCTAGCAGCTATAGCAAGTGACAACTGGATGGCGTTAGTGTTGTTCTTGTCAAGGCAGTCATGTCGTCATCGTTATCGAAAGGGCTTGCGCGCGCAGTTTAAACACTAGCGCTACAGTGCCTCATACCGTTCATATGCGATGAAATAGAATACCTGCGACATCTTGGCGTCACTTGATCTTGATTCGAATGTATGCCATTATTTCTCTTTCATCTTTTGCAGATTATTATTATTATTATTATTATTATTATTATTATTATTATTATTATTATTATTATTATTATTATTATTATTATTATTATGAATGTTTGCTTTTGTTGTTGTTTATTAGTATTTTCGTCTGTAGAGTGTCTTTATTACATTGTTTCTTGTTATTTTTTTGCGTGCGCCAGTACTTTTTTTACGGTTGTTCCTGGGCACGTTAAATAAACGTTTGATTGATTGATTGATTGATTGTAGCATAAAACCCAAGGACAGAAAGGGAAGAAGGAAGGAGCAAGCTGACAACTGCCACCGAGCGGGGCACAACGCGTGCCTACTCTTTCAGGAGGAGGAAACAGATAGAAGAAATGAAAGATGGGGGGAGAGAGGAAATAAGGTGAAAAGAGAAAGAAAAGAGGAAGAGAAGACGAATAAACGCAGACGAAATACAGCGGCGTGCCTTTGGGGTTCGTCGCTTTGGAAGCGGCTTTGGATTATTTTTGCAGTAATGCCACGCAATACTATCGTTAGTTTATGCAAAACGTACTCGCTCAATACGTATGCCTTGCATATGTAACAGGGCTGCGTAAACTGATTAAGCAGAATCTCGATGATACGATTACGGTTGATGCGAATTTCGCGATCATACGAATTTTAATGTTGTTTTGGACGGACTACGTTGTAGAAAATGCGCCGTCATTCGGTGTTATACGAACAGTTTCCCCAGCCATTGCGGATGATACGAACGCTTGAAATGACCGCTTCACGCGAGCGACTGACTCAGATTTTTGACTGCAGATTTTTTTTGCGCGAGTTCCTTACGACGTTGGACCGGGAAATGGCAGCGAAAAACAGAAATTTTGCTTTTCGTCGACCAGTGTTCAGCCCATCCCAAAGACTGCAACTTCAGCAATGTCGCCGTAAGGTTCCTGCCCGCAAGCACCACGAGCCGTCTACAGCCGCTGGATGCGGGAATAATCCGAAATATGAAGCACCATTTCAAGGGATTGCTTGTGCGGAGGCTCCTGGCGAAAACTGAGCGCAAGGATGAAAACTTGCGGATTAGCCTGCTTGACGCGTTACATTTCTTGGCCATGCCCTGGGATAATGTGACCCAGGACACGATCGCGAACTGTTGTCGCAAGTGTGGATTTTTTGCCGAATTGGATGTGGCTCCGACGCAAGAAAACCAAGAGCCTGATGCCGATTTGAACATCCGAGGGTTGGGAGAACCTTGAAACTCGAGCTTCGGCGCGAGACTTGGTCACCGCGGACGACAACGTAGCGATCTATGGGCTGCGATCCATCGAAGAATTGGTCGACGAGGCAAAGGATACCGAGTCTGAGAGTGATGGTGAAGATGCCGGTGAGTGTGATCTCCTACCGTCAATGTCGGAAAACCTCGACGCCCTCGATGTACTGCGTCGCACCGTAAGCACCGCATCATGAGTGAAGAAGCCGTATAGCATGGTTTTATTCCTTTCAGGCGGCTTTCTTGAGGGACAGCGAAGTTAAAAAGTTCAAAAGAACATCATGGACTTTTTCAGCAAGAAGTAGTTGACCCCCAATAAAGTTCTTGTTCATCTTCATCATCAGCTTTAACTTGTTTTGGCTCATACGAATTCGGGATGATACGGATATTTTACGTGCTCCCTACGAATTCGTATCATCGAGATTCTTATTAACACGGACTCTGCTCGAAACAAGTTGTTGGATCACTAATCACCATCATATCCAATCACGGAAAGTGTACGCAACAGGTCCAGTAACATAGTGCCCTTAAAGACATGCTAAAGTGAAACGCAAAAGTGGTTTACAGGCTTCTGAGCCTGTAGGAACCTTGTTGTTAGTTTCGACATTTTGCGCATAGTATTATAAGATAAAAAAGGAAATAAAATAAGTTTCGTGATTGCATTTCGCGCTGAAACTTGGGGCTCATGATGTCACAAACTTCTGTCCCTTCGTATTCTGGCCACATTGACTGAATGAAATTTTCCGAAGCACGCTGAGTTACTTCTGTGGCTTCCTCAGAGAAACAATCTATACCACTTTTACCAATAAATATCTGTGTATGCATCAACAGGCACTGTATGACGTCACAAATATTAGTGCAGAAATCTCAGAGCGGCGTCGCCACTTGTACCGGGCGTCCAGGGGTTTCCCCAGGAAATGAAATTAGGGAATATGTCTGAAAGTCAAGGAGTGGGGTATAAAGCAGCAGATATTTTGAATTTGTTAGAAATTCTTACACATCAAGAGGGTGCCTTTAGAAAGACGAGGGAAGTGTAAACTACCCTCTCCCTCTTTCAGCCCCCCTCCCCTCTTTACCTTGCTTTAGGGTGCGTGTAGAGAAATCTCTGGAGGCATCTTCTCGTAAAAGGCTGGTGCTTTTGGCACATATTTTGAAAAGGTAATTTACTTATGCGAGAAAAGTAAATCGTTTTTCACATTAGAGCCCATTTAAAAAGAGTTCAAGCATGCGCCACACATCGAAGTGGTTGACGCGTCACCGATTACACATTGCGTCCGTGCGAGCCATTTCCCGCCTTGGAGGTCGAAGGTGACGTCACCAGATGCGTAAATCATTCACGTATATCAAGGCGGTACACACTGTTATACTGCTGCATGTTACAGCGGCCTGCGGAGAATGATACAGTGTTTTTCCAGCACGAACGTACTGTCGATGCAGGAAAACTCGAGCAGGCCCGGAGCACTGTTTGTTTGCTTAGTGACGAACATCGAACGCGGCGTGTGTGCATGCGTTGCCACCGGCTCTTCGGCGTTTGCTTGGTAAACAGCTGGTTCTCAGCAGTGATGTTTCAACAACACTTTTGTTCGCGAAAATAAATACCGCCTAGTTGAGTACGATAGACGCCAAAGCAGGAGGAGTACCATTCCTGTGCGCAAATGCAAGATGCAAACTGAGATGCAAATAAGACTTTCGCCTTTCAATAAAAGAAGCACTAGTGGTATCCGGATTCTAGGGGGCGAATCAATTCGCGCACATCATACCATGCTGCAACAATAAAAACGAGCCGAGGCAGCGCGGGGCATTCAGAGTGGTCGCATTTAGTACAGTTGCTTAGAATGATATCACACGAAAGAAAAAGAAAAGAACATTCTGGCTTGAACCCTGATACAAAACACGCATTTGATCCGGTGTGAGATGACGAGCTCATACACGGAATCCCTTCAATACACGGGGACGTCAGTATAGGCCGGACGTAACAGATAATAGTGAGTTTTAGTATATCGGAAAGCAGCAAACGTAAAGATTTAGCGATAAGGTTAACGTTACGGTAAAGCTGGGTGCACTTAGCGGCAACTAGACTTTTAGTATAGCGGAAGAGAGCGAAACGCTAAAGATAACGCAAAGGCATGTACGGCGACTACACCCTAAAGCAACTCTTATTAAATCCCTAAGTGCGCCACAAAATCATTGAGCCAGTATCGTGTAAAGGCCAAACCACATATGCGCGAAAATGCACGCGACAGCGACGGGCGACGCAAAGCAGGCTACCTTCGCGCGAGCTGTAGTTTGCATAACCAAACTTCATTCACGCGAAAACTTCGGCGAGCGATATCCAGTGTTGCTGGCATGAAGGCGTCGATTTTGTAGCGAAACTGGTGCGTTGACCACGGCTTGAAAAGTAGAGTAGCATGTTTTACTACGCAAAGTACACAAAATGTTTTTTATAGCCTTGTAATAATGTTTTTCCTTCGTAAGTGCATGAATATCAAGCACATGGCGGCAACCGGCAGTGCGTCATTGATATACATTCTCTCCCGGGTTTCTCCTATTGGTTGATCAGCATGGCACTTCCGGGCGACGGGCGACCGATTCTAGATTTCCAAAACCGAGTGTTCGCGCGATTTTGACTACGCGACACGTCGCGCGAACGGTCCGTTTTGTCGCTCATCGCGTCGCCCGTCGCTTTCGCGTGAATTTTCGCGCGTATGAGGTTTGGCCTTAAGTGTGTTGTTAGTGCTGTGTCGGCAGACCCGGAAAACATCGCTTCGTTTCAAAATGCCGCCATCGAGTCTCCTTTCTGACCCGTACTGTGCCATTTCGAAGTTGCGATGACATAGGAGCGCTTAATTTATACTTTGAAAACCAGAGAAGCTACGCAGGCAGTCCGTGTCGTCGAGGCTATGCCGTATACGAGAAATTTCGCCGACATTTCCGCTTTCAGAAGGCCGATTTTCCACTTGTCATCAGTGCCCCGGAGCTTCTGCAACATTTCTCCAGTGCCCAAGGGGTGCGCATCTGTGCATGTGCCTGCGAAGACTGGCTTATCCAAGTCGCCTTTGTGACTGAAGGAATACTTCGCTAAACAATACTGTCATTTCAAGCATTATACATACAGTAATGCACCACACTACTCATCTCGGCTTTATTTAATTGGTTGTAGCTTGAAACAGCCGATGTACAAAAAGAAAAAGAAAGCCCCGGTGGCAGTGCCGCCATCTCGACGAGACTACCGTAAACGTGAGCAAAGCGACATGGCCTCTGAGATTTCGAGCGCCGGCACAAGGCCGTGAAAGCGAGTGCACTCACATTTTAAGTCTTGTGTGCCGCTTACTGAGAGCGTATCTTGAAAACGGCGACACATTGTCACCAATACACGGCTGGCGAAGCTTAATTAGCCAAACCTAAGGCAAATAAGAAGATGAGCGGGTAATGAATGAGCTTAACAATGCAGGCCGATGTCCCGGCAGATCTGAAGCGAGTGGTCTCACTTCGACTGACGCCACCATCTTGCCAGCCGTACGGGTCCCTTTGCGAGCGTTAGCGTTGAACGATATCTTCCGAAAATAGCGTAGGCACGTAAGGGTATCGTATACGTTAACGTTCTGCGCATGCGCGGTGTGTTCCACGGTAACGTTAACCTTACGCTAAATCTTTGCGTTTGCTGCTTTCCGATATACTAAAACTCACTAAAGACACGTTCGTCCCAGTACACCTGTACCTGAGGCTTGGTCACGCACTCGACAATTATTCAGCAACAGTGAGTCCTCACGTATTACGGCGAAAATGAGATATGTGCACAAGCGGAAAGCGCGCTGCGTAATTGCCTTGTTCGGATGACTGAGTGGGCTGATAACCTCACTTTGTCTCGATATAAGCGTAGATAGATCACGGTTATATAGAGGAATGCATAGTCAATCTGATGCCCTTCCGCTATTCGTAATTTCATTGCGAAAACGAACACGCGCAACAACAACAACAACAACAACAACAACAACAACAACAACAACAACAACAACAACAACAACAACAACAACAACAACAACAACAACAACAACAACAACAACAACAACAACAACAACAACAAAAGTCATATGATTCCTGAAAAAGAAATATAAAAAAACCGGCTTGCCGAGGAAGCGGCGGCTGCAGTGTGCCAGATGGCTGTCACGAATTAGTTTGCACGTACGTGACATTGAAAAGTTCAGTAAGCCAATGAAGGAAATTTAGGAGCCCTTTCCACACCGGCGAAATGAGGGCGAGCGAAGCTTGGCGTGTGCGCACGCTTTTATTTATTTATTTATTTATTTATTTATTTATTTATTTATTTATTTATTTATTTATGTGTGTGTGCCTGTGTATCTTTTTCTTTCTTGCTTGCTGTCCTCTTTCCCTCTTTCTTTCTTTTTCGTTTGTTCCTTTATTTCCTTCAGTCCTTGCTTCGTACTTTCTTTCTACTGCACGTTTCTTTCTTTCCTTCTTTCGTTGGAGGAAAATCCAAGGGACTGTTGTTCTTGTTCCCAAAGAGAAACTGTTTCTTACCCACTGCGGGGGACTGGTCATGAAGCCGGTGGTTTAAATAAAGCGAAAATTTCATAAACGTAAAGGAAAAAGAAAGTTCATATCTTTAGAACTACCAATATAGTTATAGATTACAAAATGTTAAATGAATTTTGGTCATGGTAACAAATCCTAGCAGAAACAAGGTAACAAAAATATAAGATCAAGAATATGTTCTTCTTTTCGAATTACAGGTGCATTGGTTCTCAGTAATTAACAGGCTACCCTCATTGTGTCGACCAGGAATTTGCAGACACATATAGATTTTCCTGTGGCTGTAGCGTAGAGCAGAAGTGCCAAAAGAAAGTATAATTTGGCTGTCTAATTGGATTTATAAGCTCTGAATACACCATCAAAATGCCTTTTTATTTGATTTATGAATCGGCGGCAGTTTAGTAAAAAAAAAAAATGTTCGATGGCTTCCGGTTTCTCGCAGCTGCGACGTATCGCGGATCGTGTCAGACCAGATATGGCTCAGATATGTTCACATCGTCGTTCGCCGAGCGCGCGCTTGGCAGCGTGAACGGGCTGCGGGAGCGCGCCTTGCGCTTGAATGCTCGAAGCGCAAGAGGAGAAAGCATTGCGCGTACACTGGTTTCAGTTTGACAATTGTTCTGGCGTACGGACAACCAACTCGAACGTCAACGACGCCGACACTTTAGGGAGGACTAAAAGCTTCGCTTGAAGAAGTACACTTCGGCATCGTTGACTGATTTGACGCATCTCGAATGAATTATCGATAGCACCTAAAGCAGGGAACACACACACACACACACACACACACACACACACACACACACACACACACACACACACACACACACACACACACACACACACACACACACACACACACACACACACACACGCACGCACGCACGCACGCACGCACGCACGCACACAAGACCTTATAGGGTGACGAATCTCTCTAAGGATCAATGGCTCGTTATTACGAAGTGTGGAATTCACAAATACAAAAAGGATCAGTGCATGTAGGATAAAACTAGAAGTGACGAGCTTGATGGCATTCGCGGCAGTCCTGTTTGCAATAGTCCCTGGATGCCCATCGCGTCCAATATGTACTCGTTTACATTTTTTGAAGCGGCAGTTCGCTGGAAACCACGGACTTTTCGTCTACAGGTTTCTGACACTGCGGTTTTAACACTGTGGTTCTGAACTGCAAGTTTCTGACAACGCGTAGGTGGTCTTACAACAGTGAGCCTTTGTCCAAGTACAGGATAGCTAATCGGATTTAGTTCCAGTTAACCTACCTGACCTTCATTCATCCTTCGACGCGTCTCCTCATGTCGCGTGATAATCCTATGCCAAATTCCTGCAGAAACGATGCGAGGCAATTTGAGGCAATGATTCTTCCCAAAGTGTGCATATGGGCAGCGTTCGCATTTACCAAGGAACTGAAGATGTATCACTTGTGTTTCTGGAACGGTTCCACTAGGAAGCGCCGACTCAAGATAGAGGCCAAGTGCGCTGCAAACATTTTAACTTCAGATTAGGATGAAACCGCCTTGATCCGGCCCAAAGCGGCTGTATGCAGATCGTTCCGAGGACGAGAAACCGAAGGTGTCAGTTGGTCTGTTATCTTGATCCTTACTCGCTTCCGGATCGTTGTTACAGAGTAAAAGTTAAGCCAGCGTCCAGTTGGGGCAATTGTTGATCAAGTTTGCCACGTGGAGTCCAAGCCTAAAGGAGTACTGACACGATTTTGCGGCGGCGCAAAATATACATTTTTCGTTTCCTAGCCATGTATTACTAACGCCCTCCGCACACGGAAGCCAGGAAAAACGTACAAAATATTTTAGTTTGGTTTTAAAGTTTTCGTCGCCCAGCACTGCAAGCCAGCCCCAGCGCAATGGACACTACGATGGCGTAGGAACACAGCCTCTTAAAAATCGCCGAAATCGCTGTCAGAGTCAGTGGACGACCGTGAAATTGCCGTTGTTTGCGTGCCTCAGGTGTAATTGACCAAAGACGACAGAGTTGCAGCGACGCTATGAAGAATTTCTGTCCCTACGTGACTCAGACGCCGTCCGACTATGTTGATACGTCACTAGGAAACCGCCCCCTCGAAATCGAAACCGAAAGTCAGCTTTTAAGGGAGCCGTATTAAAAATATATTCATTGCGTTGCGGGGCACCATGACACTGTTTTTGGGGTTCTCCACGCCAGTGCTTTCATTTACAGCAACAATAAGAGAATGTCAAAAATTCGTGTCAGTACTCCTTTAATGCGAACCTTTAACAGCGTAGCTGTTTAGACCTGAGGTTTCCCTTATGCGCTACGGAAAGCCGGTACTTGCCAAGCAACTCCTAACACAGCACAGCCATGCGTACCACAGTATAGCACGATGGAAGGGAAACGAGGGTACTGAGCTGTGATGTCAGGGTAAGGGGGAAGGAAATGAGGAGGGTAAAGCGTGGTATAGCCTTGTATAGCACGGTTTATGCGCCACAGAAAATGGGCATGTGCCAAGCAGCTCCTGTAACATAGCATAGCCACGCATAGTATAGCAATAGAGGAGGTGTAAAGAAAAGTGAGGGTGAGGGAACGGAGAAGGGGAGAAGGTAAAGCATGGCGTAACCTTGTACAGTGCAGTTTAGCAAGGTGTGGGAAAGCTAAGTGAGGGTGAGAGCAGTGTGAAGGTGAGGAGTAGGGAAAGGAGGAGGAGCAATATAGAAATTGATAAAGAAAGACAGAAAGACGACAGAAGAAGATGAAGATCTAGAAAGAGATAAGGAAAGAAAGAGGAAGAAGATGGAGAAAGAACTCAAACTGCGTTGGCCAGGTAGCGGCACTTGCTCGCCAGCTGCGCTGTTTAGTCAGGTCTCAACTTTACTGCCTGATCCCGCCTAATTGCAAGTTTTGTTTGCATTACTTGACATTCATTATTTTAGTTTAAACTATCTACTTCGCCCGTCTATCCGAGTTGGTAAACGGTACTAAATCTCCAAGGCTCTATATATTTAAATCAGGACGGTATAGCCAGTTGAACGAACCGTAGCTGCTTAGATTGTGGATAATGTGCAGAAAAAGACAGTAACGAACAGTGGAATATTACGATAGCATCACATCCTGGATCGCGAAACACCACCCAGTAACAACCGCGGGCTTCACTTTTGGAGCCACTAATTGATTTCAACAAAGCAGAGAAAAGGCGGTCTGCATCGTCGTTGCACTGCGTGCAAGGGAGGGAACCGCTATCACTGTTTCCGGTTCGGCTCATCGGAGCGCGACTAGGGTTTGCAAGCAGCCGTAATTGACGTGGCCGCACAATTACGTTCTTCCGAGGTTCTTGTATTCAGGGAGCGAAATTGCACCTGGAAACGGGCGTCACTTATACATACGCAATGCTAGTGAGTGACCGGTATCTCAGGGGCGATTCGCTGCGCGAGAGAAAAAAAGACCTCGTTAAGGGTTCATGCACGGACAGGTATGCAGTCGCACATTTGCATATAAATGGGCTCACTGCAACGAGCAGCCCTCAGACTCACGCGCAGTGACTCAACAAAGCCCGAATATCTCCGTACGTGCCCACGTTTACCCCATGGGCCAACTTAACTTACTTCGTCCTATACCTGCAAACAGTTCGGGAGAAGTATTCGCGACTGAATGCTTTAGACTGAAAAGCGGCCCCCGAGACGTTGTCGACTCCTTTAAGGGGGGCTCTTATCATTAGAGGTCACTGACCTCCGCGCTATCGATGCCCTTATCAGCACGTCCACGAACTCCTCAATCGTATTCATTTACCGAACAGCCACCGGGGGCGCGGACTCTTCTCGGCACACTCGACCTTTCGTGTTTGGGGAATTTGTGCCATTTCCGACTTAACCACGACAACAGAGCCTGCATACATTTGCGGTACAGCTAGGATCTCGCGTGAACGCGTTGACCCATAGATAGCGCTGGCACAAGAGTTTTCGTCGGGATTGGCTGAAGTACCCTGCGTTATCTGAAGCTGTATAGCTGAGACCCACAGTCGGGCCAACATTGGCGAAGCGCCGTACGCGCGGCCACAAGCCAACACCGGAAGTTTGTCCCCGCACTTGCCGGGGAATAAGTCTCTGAAAAGAGACTCATATTCTGCGAATGCATAAATGGACGAAGGAGTGAAAACGGGCAGATGCAAAAAAGGGAAAGAAGGAATGACGGATGAACGATAGAAAGGAGAGATGGAGAGACGAAGACACAGATGAAATGAAAGAATGAATGAAGAACGAGAGATAGAAATGAAAGATGCAAGTATAAGAGGAAGGAAGATAGGGAGTAACGACGAATTCACGATATAAAGGGAAGATGATAGATGAAAAGAAGGAGGGAAGGAATGCCCGCGATGAAAAAGAAGGCTGTAGCGATGAAAACAAGGGAAAAATGTATAATGACGAATGGGCAATCGAAAGGAAAGATAGAGACATGAAAAGAGCGAAGGAAGGAACGTACAGTGATAGAAAGGAAAGGCTAAATATTACAGAGGACAGAGAGAGAAAAGGAAAGGAGAAAGGACGATGCAGAAGCGATGACAAAGACGCGTTATTTATATGTTTATTAATTTCTTTTTCGTTATTCAACCCCAAGCGGCGCTGAACCGTCGTAAGGGTCTAGTACACCGATAATCATTTGCCTTGTTTACTTCGACCGTCGACTCGCAAAGCACTTGTTTGCCTCGCGCTTCGCACTTTCGAGAGACATCTCTTCCTTATTTATGTGTCTTCTGTGGTCCTCTCAGTCTGTCCTCCTCTCACTCCACGTCCCTGCGGTTTCTTTTCAAGCAGTTAGGTCACGTACCCTATCTGGGGAGACAGTTGGCGTAACATTGCACCGCGCTATTTATAGTTGCGGCAACACTGCTGGCTCGCGAGTCTCTTGTGCACCCACTGTGCAGCCAACGTGCACAACGACATATTCGATGCCAAGCCACTGTCTGCGACAAGAGATACTAAACAGTACTACAAGCTCACCTATCGATGATTTGTTATTTCTAGACCTAAGTAAGTATAAGCCACGAAACACTGATAAGGACTGATCGGGATCAATTAAATATTGGGATGTATGGATACGGCCGCGACGGTTGTATGTTCTGCACATTGTAGATGTCGGCTGCGCATGCGCTTGTTCTGTTGTTCTTGTCGCGTCGCGTCGTCAGAGCGTGGTGGTCGGGTGGACAATTGACGCTCGCGCGGTACTGTCAAGGAGCTGTGTTGTGTGCATCACTATTTTTCACCGTTTCTCGAATTTTGCGGCGCTGTTAACGAAGCCGTGTACCACCAACTAGACCAGCGGTTCTACCTAAACGGCCAGGAACTAAGTCGTCTGTCCACAACAGATGCTTTTAATGCAACGAGAACGTCTTCTGACTACCTCCTAAAAACCTTAACAGTGCACCATATGCAATTTCCACACAGAAGTAAGCCACATCTAATTGCGTTACGGCGTCGTGCTTGACGTGTCACGGCGAGTGCGGACGCACTAGGAGATAGGTAAAACAACACGTACACCGGCGTGTCTATATTTATCAGCAGAAAAACAGAGTACTGAGGGCGTAGCTGCAGTGCTGCCAAGAATTGCCCAAAAGGTATTTTATCTCCGGTTATCTCTTTGTTCGCTTATAGCTGCACACATATCGCAAAGCGCATACCTAAATACGGCCAAACAAGACCATTCAAAAAGCGACGGGTGAGAGATAACTCGAAATGATTACATGAGCTTCACAAGTGCAATCCACTCATACGAATCGCGACCGGTTCGTATGAACGGACTCTATGATCGAATACATATTGAACAGCGGAGCTGTTGTAAGGCTGGCCTTGACGACGTACGCGAGTGTTGGCGTCGAATGTTACGCTACACTGTGGATTGCATTTGGATTGTGCTGGCTGCGCGTGTTCTTGTCGACTGGCTTGTCTTCCACTGTTGCCCTTGAACCACTACCAGCTGTCACGCTCGAGCTAAGAAAGAAAGAAAGAAAGAAAGAAAGAAAGAAAGAAAGAAAGAAAGAAAGAAGCTGTATTCGCCCTCGACCCCTTACCAACTGCCGCGTTCGACCCACTCTTTCCCTCAGCCCACCAGCAGCAGATAATGTGTAGAAGAGGGTTTAGCTAGAAGTTGTGGGTTTGATACCCGGGTTCGTTAAACGTGGCTTAAAACCCTTGTCAGTTCTGCCACAATTGACGACAAAAGAACAGCTTCGCTGCTCCGACGGCTTTCACAGCGTGGAACCGACTTTAATTTTAGTTAACGCTGCACAGTACTAGGCGGGCTAATGTTTAGATCACTGGTTAGATCTGAAATGTCTTCACTGAGACTGCATTGCGTCAGCAGCGCTTCGGGATCAGGCACGATGTTCCTTTCCCATCACTGCGCGTATCATCTCGGTTTACATAATCGACGACGCCGTGTAATGTAAAAAAAAAAAAAAGCTATTTTCAGCTCGCCGCCGTGATGTTTTAACATACCCTTCGGTCATGTTCACGTGCAACTCCTGTAAACAGCTGTCCACGTCTTATCTCGCATATCGGCAACGATGCGATTGTCACGAAATTTTCTTTTTCTAGACAAAGCTTACGCATGCACTGTGACCTTTGTTGTCTCCGCACGAGGGTATGAGTTCAGTGGGAATTCGTCAGGTGGACATACGTAGGAGCAGCCAGTTTGAATGGAAGCATTAATTAGTCAGTGGTCATGGTAATTAAGAGACGTCCTGAGCGCTGACGGAAGCGAGTCAGAGGTTATATCTTAAAGCTGGCCGCAGAGAGAGAAGAGAGAGATAAGAAAGGGAAGGTAGGGATTTTAATGAGTAAGGAGTCCGGTTGGCTACTCTACGCTGGGGGATGGGAGAAAAACAGAGAGAGGGAATGTAAAATCTACATGGGCAGTCCTACAGTGTCAAAGGCGCTCGTTGAAGCCAGGTGCCGTCACAAAGCCCAGAAGTGGCTTCATTGCCTTCTGTGTCGTTGATCGGTGAGGACGGTATTGCAAGTATTGCAAGATTATCTGTTCATTCAGCGGACAATCGACGAGCTTCTAGGATGGCTACGTCATAGACTGTCGGTATGCTTCGAATTGTAGCAAAGGCACAATAAGCGTTCAATGGACTCCTCGTATCCGCAGACAACACACACACAGGCCTTTCAGCTATTCCAAGTATTGCACAATGAAGCCGGTCCCAGATAATTACACAAGCACGTGACGTCGAATGCGTACAACGCCCCAAAGCCGTGTCTGAGGAACGCTGTAGTGAAATGACCGGTTTGTTTTCTAAAACCGGAAAGTATTAACAAGCACAGGTATAATATTGCTAAACGCACAGGACATTTCGCATATCGCCTCGTTGATTCTGTACTGTGATTAGCTATAAGATCTATACCTAAAGGACTGCAAATTGGATGAGTTGGTGACTACTCAAGTTAACATCCTAGCACGCGCAGGAGACACATTGCAATGGACAAACAAGCGTTTGTCTCTCCACTTCACTGTGCCTGTGTCTTCGTACACGGCAAGATAGTAACGGAATGTATAGCTGTTGGGCTATTGTGGTATGGGATAGATATCATAACTGTAACGGTCGAAAAATCTATAACGCTGCGAATATCATAACATGACATGACATAACGCCAAAGGTATATGTCTGCATCGGAAGGCATCACGACGACGCGACAATAAGCGTCACCGTGCACTCTCGTTAATCGGACACCTGAAACCACAGTCCTATGTATTGAGTGCGGAGACCACGCCAGAGGCATTGTGGATTGTGCATTGTAACATCGGTATAGCCACGCATCAATCATGAACGCGTGAGATTACCGCGCACGTTTGCCACCGCCTCCCCCGTTTTTTAGCGCTGCTCCAAGGACAATGCAGACGGCCGCCGAGTCTCAAAACATCCCAAAAGTTATTCCTAGAGTGCAGATAAGAGCGGCAGCCGGACGGCTTTATCTCCTCGTCCGCCTTCATGGCAACTTATCGCTAGCTCTCTCTCTCTTACTCCCTTCCAGACGACAAACCGAAGAGGGGAAACATAAGTAGTATGATACCGACGGTCTCTTTACTACCGTGCAGCGTGCTTGAACACGTATGGTCTACAGAGAAGCTGTGCGAAGCAGAAATCAGTGCCATACTTGGAGAATGATTACCTGGAGCGTGCAGCCCGGGCTGCCTCTCCCGTCGAAGCAAGCTGCGTTTCTCATGCAACAAGCAACGGGATCTCTACTTATGGAACTATAGTGAGTCGCGTTGGTACATGCTCGGGCATAAAGCAGCCGGACCGAGTCGAAGAGAGGGACGAGGGCTTACTTACTCACTGCTGAATTTATTTGCATGTGGACAGGCTTTTATTGTGCGCAGAGCCTGGCCGTACCACCCAGCAAAGTACTATATGCGTAAATATACCAAGCAAAGGAAAATAAAGGTAATGTAGAAAACTATATTCACGTGTTCACAAGCAAAGCCAAATGGCACGGCTGATGCGCAGCCGTGTAAGACGCGCACACACACAAAATAATAAGTTCACCCCGCCAAAACCAGACCAAGAGCTCTAAACCATATATACGAACCAAGCAGAAAAGAACTCTGCGTCAAAATGTCATAACCACGCATGAAACAATGTCATTGTCTACCTTGGTCCTGGTGATTAACTTCGTCTACAAAACGAACAGGCGGTTTCGTGCAATGTATGGTGTTTAGGCTGTATGTACTACACTGCATCAAATTAGTGAGGCATCGTGAACAAAACATAGAGGCTGTAACCTCCTTTTACTAGCTGCATCGAACCCGAGACCTGACTTGTTCTGCCTAGAATCGCCGCTAGGGGACTTTCGGTGCAGACGCGACGTCGGAGCTTTCCGATAGCAGAGCCAGTGCAAACGCGGTGCTGCCTCCTCTTTCGCTGTTTTCTTTTTCATCGTGTCCACAAACTCGCAGAGAGGGCCCTTTCCTCGTGTCGCTCAGCGTGGGCGGAGCTTAGAGGTCGGATTTATAAAAGTCTCACGCCGCTCCGATAAGGGAGCACAAGTTGTTCCCGCGTATATTCCACGCGCCTGGGAGCCGCTTCTGTTTGTTGGATCGCGCTACAATTTCTTCAGTAAGTGCATGGTTTTTGACGTTTCCGCGTGAGGGGTAACATCACATTTGTGTGTCGAGGCGTTCAATATGGACGTGGAAGAGAACGAAGAAATAGATTACGGATCCGCGCGCCGAGACGGGGCCTCACAGACGTTTGCCGGCCTTTCTGAGTGATAGCGTTCAAACCTTGTTTTGTGGCACATTGGAGTGGTATTTGTGCGAGATGCCATATAGTAACAGTCGCATCTTATGGATTCACAATCGAAGCCACAGCAATAATTCTAACGTATTATTACTTTTACATGGCTTTTTGTATTTCATGTATTTCTCATGCATGTTTTGTATTTCATGTATTTCATGTATTTTGTATTTCTCATGAATACGGTATCCACTGTGACGCCAGGCCAGCTTGTCGATGTAACGAAGCTAAAGTGTGCTCTTAGGTTCCGTACATGGTTTCTGTGCATATTGCCTTACAGCGTGGTTGCCAAGAGCCGTTTATCTTACAAATAATAAAGCTAGCTGCTTTCACGTCCCGTTGTAAATAGGCCACGACATTATCGTTAGATGGTTTCCTACGCACTGTGGCAATGATCCGGCACGTCGAGCCTCCGGAACAATACTGAAGAGTCACTGTACTCCTCTTTCATTTTCAAGGATGGATGATATTGTGGACAACTTCAGTGACCAAATAATATTAGACAAGAGCCGCTATTACAGCACGCACCAGGACGCACACCTCGATTCCAAAGCTATCAGCCCCAACCTCCAGCCAGACTCCAACGGCATGGAAGCAGCTATTCTTTTTTGGTTTTGGCGTTGAGTTGCGTGCACAAATTTTTACTCTACACGGGTTTGAATGGCTGAAAGGTCTGCTTGCGCAGTTTACTAGTGGTTGCATTGAGATCATCTATACTTATTGAGTGAATGCGCTGCTGACGCTGACACTCAGACAAAAACGCCTGTATATCGTATTGGCCTGATTAAAACTGCTATTCAGTCTTTTTAAAAGGATTATATATTGAAACATTGCATTCACCATTCATGGACACAAGAGAAAAATTTTTCGATTTGGATATCGGCTGATCTATATGCCCACCTTTGCCAACGTTGCCTCCTGCCCCGCAGAAGTCTCATTTGTGTAGTAAAAAAGCGCTGCACTTAAGCTAGCCGAAAAGCACACGGCAAATACGTGTTTCCCATTAACGAATCACGTGTTGTTGTGGCAAATTAGTTCTGCGGAAACCCGCAAGGTGGAGTAACGTTTGTGAAAGGGAAAATTCGACCCACTCTCATTTCTGAGAAATCCGTATGGATTTCCTTGTGGCCTTGTGCTACAAGACGGGTGGATGCTAATTTTCCCTTTCACGTATTGTTGTACACTGTACTGTATAGTGGGAGCAACGCATTGTTAGTGCGACGTGCACAGAGCGGGCAACACGCGTTATGCACCATGCCCTTGACGCAAGGGTATGAATCATGATTAGCCGAGTAGTGCTTGGTTATCTGTAACGCATCACGTTCGCACAGTCGTTCGCTGTCAGTATAGGCATTGATTTCTTTTTTTTTTTCTCGAAGAGCGGTAGGCAATGTAAACGAACAATAACAATGCTATTGAAATCCGATGTGACATTCGCATGAGTACTATATACGTAATCTGCATCATAGAATGCATGTCATATACGATACTATGAGAGAGCTAAGAGTACCGGTGCTTGGAAAACAGAAAAGCCCGAGCTTCGACAAGTGTTGATGCTCAACTATATGAACAGGTTAACGATGTAACAATACAGGGATAAGGTCCATTATGATTTGCAGAACGGGAAGTTTACGGAACTTCCATGTAATGATCGTTCTGTCGTCCGCAGCTTCGCTGATCTGGGGGAGAGAGAGAGAGAGCTCGCGTGCTCGCTTCGGTGGTCATCCTTCTCGTCCGCACCGGTGGTCTAGTGGTTGTGGTTCTCGGCTGCTGACCCCACCTCCCCCCCCCCCCTCCAAAAAAAAAAGAAAAAAAAAAAGAAAACGCGGGTTCGATCCCTGCCACGGCGGTCGCATTTTCCATGGGGGTGAAAATGCCGTGTACTGTGCGTTGTCAGTGCACGTTAAAGAAGCATAGGTGGTCAAGATGTCCGGCACCCTCCATTACGGCTTTTATCTCCTTTCTAGTCTTTCAGTCCATTTTCCCTACCCCCAGAGGCGCTGAGACGTGCTCCCGCAAGGGCTGCATGCAGAAAACAGCGTTATTTCCTTAACCGATCCACAATCATCGTCATCATAATCGTCATCATCATCTTTCTTGCAGTGGAAAAAGAAACGGCGCGGAATTTGCTTTGCGACGCTCTCGACCTACTGCCAGAAAGAAACCGTGTGGTTGCGGAGGAAGGAAATGCGGACGCGTGTTTGCCCTCAACCCAATACCAGCAATAAAGTAAGAAAGAAAGAAAATACAATTTCTTGGCGAGGCGGGACTTGAACCAAAGTACCCACGGTGACGGTCCGAAGGCGAGCAACATAACGACTATGTTATATACCAACACTTCTTGCAGAACACGCGTTTATGAAAACCATGTGACTGCGTTATACCGACGGTTGCAACGCAACTTACTATGGAAGAGAGCGAGAGAGAGAAAGAGAAGATATACACAGACGGCGAGAAAGGGAAAGAGGGAAGGCTTCTTATATAGTTCAAGAAAGGTTAGGGGTGTTTTTCCTGTCCAGCTCCGCTGATCATTGGTGTTTGGGATGGCAGAGATTTTTTCGTAAAGACGTTCTCTATTTGAAGACAGACAGACAGACAGACAGACAGACAGACAGACAGACAGACAGACAGACAGACAGACAGACAGACAGACAGACAGACTATATTAGAGCCGCGAACGATTGGTGGCTGTATGATGGTAGATAAAAAACGACGTTTGAGTTGATTAGCTCAGTGCTGGCCTCACTGCACACATATCAAACCTCATTCTTTATTGTCAATCCTGCACCGAAGTAAATAATAATGAACAACACTTCGCCCAACGCGGTAAGATTTCAGGAAGGGTCCATTGATGATATGGTTACAGACAATATTGAAAGACTGAAGGCCGCAAGAAAAAGTGCCAGTTTATAAACGGGTTAGATCGATTAAGTAATAAAAGCAAACAAAGGAAGGCGAACAAACCATTTTACAAGTTCCTCAAGGATCTGTACCGACGCTTCAACCTCTAAGTGTCTATTTCTAGTGAGAAGCCACGGAAGTGACGGAACAGTTACATCGTCGAGAGGTGCTCACGTTTGAAGGTGCTCGAAGTGATGGAGTTATCCAGACGTCCATTCTAGTCCCATCGTCGTCGTGCGAAACGAGATTACGTTTTGAGCTTCCCGCAATCTCACTCGTCGTCCGCTTTGTTTACCAACCTGCAGTGTTCTGCTAGGTTCAATCTTGAGAAATTTATATTTTAGCCTATTATAGGGAAGGTTCGGTATACGTTAACCAAACGTGACAGCACTTCTATACTAACTCGCCCGAAGATCCTTCGTGGTTGCACACGATAACCAAAACTGCACTTTAAAGCGAGCGCTTTGACCCCAGTGAATAAAAAAAAATCACGCTGACCATTTCAAAGCAAAAGTAATGTTTAGCTGTTCGTTTCTCCACGTAGCGGAGATGCCGAACTTCCAACCCCTGTAGCTCTCAATCTCGTCATGTTTTCTCACTCTTTTGACACCGGAGCTGTTCTGCGTCGACCCTGTGCCGGCGTTCCCGGAGGCAGTGCAAAACCACGTGTGACGTGCAGAAAGCTACTCGTCCTCCGTGGAGTGCGTGACCGTGCGTGTGTTTGTGCGTTTAGCCCAAAATTGAGTCTGAGCCCCACACCCGCAGCTTCGTTTCCATTGCGTCGAATGCAAATAAATAAATAAATAAATAAATAAATAAATAAATAAATAAATAAAGAGAAGGAAAAAAAAAACGAACCCTCTGCTGCCCAGTTGGCTCACTACACACACCCTTGCTCTCAACCCACTGCTACATATTATAGAGCGGATAATCACAATAAAAGAACAAATAAACAAAAGACAAAGGCAGATAAACACAATATGACCCCGACAAGAACATTCACAAGACAATAATAACAAATCACTAACACAACATTACCAACCCGCACGTCAGCATCAAAATAAAATAACATATACGTTACTTGCAGAACAGTGTAGTATTCTAGTGTATGGTTTAACAAATATGCCCCAGCCTACATGCCACGATACATGCACTTTCATGCTATTATACATTAGAGTTCCAACTCCTTAAACTCCAGAAGATGGAGGTGATGTATATAGGGTAGGTAGTGAGGACGCTGTAAAGAAAGCAAAACAAAAAAGTTAAGTTCCTGCAACCTTCCTGAAGATCCTATATGAACTAGACATGCCATTGTCGCTCACAACGCTTAAAATTACACTATTCGGTGGGAGACCATAATTGACACTTCAGCTCTTTCTGGTCCTGACAATAAGTGACGGCGCTTTACGCGCGAAATCCCCGCCATGTTTACGCCGCACGGCGTTCTGGAGCACTCCAGGCATGTAGACCATGCACCTGGATTTTCTTGACCTGCACTCATGTGTCAGCACTCAAACGCCATACTTAGTCCACCGCGGCAGTTCTTTCATTCTGGTCTTTTTCGACTTACGTAGAATATAGTAATCTTTTTATCACTTTCATATTGTTCTACATGCAATACTTAGACATCCTTTTTGTTTTGTTTTGGGAGCTAAGGGGCGTCTGCAGCTACAGGTCGGCGCGGTAAAAATCGCCATGGAAATTTCCATTGTTCGGATAACTAGAGCGATGATAGTACGCGAAACGCCGGACGCTTATAGGACCTGTGTGTGAGGGAAGAGAGAAAAAGAAAATAAAGGTGAGAAACACGCGAGTAAAGAAAAAAGAAAGAAAAGGAAAGAAAAAAATGCAGTGAAACCCGCTGTCGCTGCGCCGGTGGCATGAAGTGGACATTGCTGCTGTGCCTCTTGAAATGTCGTTACTCATCTTTTCGGGGAACGTTGCAGTAACGAACGGCGGTGATAGGCGCTATCAGTAAAAACACGCGAGAGGTAACACTTGTAGCTATACGCCGCAACAGAACAGCGCCCTGACTATTATCATAGCGCGAGCCGTCCTTTCCACAGTTCTCAGTGTCCTCGTTGTGTCAGCAGACTTAGCACGATGGCGTCCATGTACCGATTTCAAGCCACACCTTCTTAGTCAAGCTCACCGCGTCTTTTGCCGTATCACATGAAAGGGAAAACTATGGCATCCGCCCGTTTTGTAGCACAAACTTTCAAGGAAATCCCTACGGATTGAAAGCATCTTAGTTGCCGAAAGATCGAACCCCGGACCAACGCCTGTCCGGGGCGATCGGTCTGCCAATTGAGCTAACCAGGTGGCTAGCGATTGGCAGCGCGAGGGCGAATCCATCGACAACTCCAAGTACATGGGCGTGAGTATGGCAAGTGAGTTTTGCGGAACCACGCAAGGTGGAGTAGCGTTTATGAAAGGGAAATTTCGAACCCCGGACCAGGATGAATTTTTCGGCAAACAAAAAGCATTAATTGCTGAGAAAGCAGCATGGATTGCCTTGTAGTTTTGTGCTACAGTATTGGTGGATAACGTTACTACACCTTGCGGGTTTCCGCAGAACTCATTTGCCATATTCGTGCCATGTCACATGTTCGAATAGGCAATGCGAACTGTTTATCGGTGGACGCCGCATGTCGGAGAGAAGAGCTGCATCAAAGCAGAATAATGCTTTCGATCGGTGGATGGATACACCTAATGGAGCCAAGGAATTAGTCATTGTTGGCTCTTCGTAACATCCATTTCTAACCCGTATGAGCTACTTTCTGCTGTTCGAAAGAACTGGCGCTGGCGAACCACGCTAGCAGAGACGATATTATTGAAAACAACATGCTGACGAACAAATGTCACACTGGAAACGTGTTGTGCATTTGAATACTGTTTTACTACTCGAGGCCCAACTCACAAAACTACTCTTTCGCAAGTTCTTTTTGCCATTGGTCGCCCGGCTTCTTTAATGATAAGCCCAGCGCGTCGGGGTTGGCTGAAAGAACTCTCTTACAGGCATTTTTAGTGTAAAACGTTTTTGTGAATATGGGCCCAGGAGCTGGGCCCGCATGTGCGAAAGACGTTCTTACACGCTGATTGCACGCAAAGAGCAGGCGCTAGCCGAAGGGGATGTTGGGTACATTATTTGCGGAAGCATGCAGCCGGCTAATGGACGACAGTTTTCATATTAAAAAAAAAAAAAGACTGGCTCGGTGATTTCAGTTTTTGTCAGCTTACTATATCTCTAGACTTCGTGCATGCATGCGTTCGCATCACCCATTGTCCTATATATTGTCCCTTCGCACGTAGTGTTATAAAAATAATATAACGAGGAGAAAGGAAGAGGGGTCGACCGGAAGCACTAATATTTCCCTGCGGGGCAAAATGAAGGTGGAAAGACAACGCAAAATAATAAGTGTATGGGAGACAACGACGTATTATAGCACAATGCCCTATACACTCATTGTTCAATGCGCGGCAGAGCACACGAAAGCAATTAAATCGTAATCAATCTTATTTGTTGGCGCAATGCATTAACTTTCAAAAACTAGTTGGACCCGGCCAATAAGTCTACGCAAGATGTTTTCCGACAAAAATACTTTCGGCAGTTTCATAACACATGTTCTGGATAAACTATAGTGCCGAAACACATCTTATTGAAGGCAATTACGTTGGCTAGGGTCGATGCTGCATAACACTACTGTGTGGCTTCGGTATGAAATGGATCTTTGTAGTTATTGTTAAGTATGGCTGAATGACTGGCGACTCCTGGTGACATCGTCAGTGTGTGTACGCCAGTCTGTGCAATCTTTTTAAACTCATCTGACGATCCTTTGTGGCCACAAGGATGACATATCACCATATTGTGCATTTGTGTCTCGTTTTCAGTTACCCTCCGATTTGGCTAGAATTAACTTTCCGTCATCTCGTGGGAGCTACCAGTTCAACTGAGAGAGAATTAACGTCAGTTAAGAGAGCATGGGGCCTCTTATGCGCAATATGGCTGGATGGTGTCGTGGATGATACAGGGAAACGTGTAAAGAAGTATTTTTATGAACCTCACTGGCGTTCAGACGCTCATGGCATCACTAGTAGCCGCTATCGACTCAGTATTAAACAACAACAACAACAACAACAACAACAACAACAACAACAACAACAACAACAACAACAACAACAACAACAACAACAACAACAACAACAACAACAACAACAACAACAACAAAACCATATGCTGGGTCACGTACTAATGCAATGTAGAGTTTGGTATGGTCAATATGTTTTAATGCGCCCATGATCTCTGCAAATGACCAGTAGCCGAATGAACCAACATGGCCGTTTTTTAACCTCATGCTCTCGTGACTGCAGCCATGCCTGAGACGACGAGCCAACCGGTGATTCGCAGCCACTTCGTGAGCCGCGTCACGAGCCTGCCGGTCGTGTCGACCGCCCTGGACACGGCGAAGCAGTCCTACAACCACGTCAAGGACCGCAGTGGCCTGCTCGGTTACACGCTCAGCACGGCCGAGAAGTCGGCCGCCTACGCGGTTGGCCACTCGCTTCCGCTGCTGGAGAAGCTCGCCGGCCCCATCAACTACGTGGACAGCTTGGCGTGCAAGGGCCTCGACCGTATCGAGCAGAGCTACCCGGCCGTCAAGCAGAACTCGCCGCAGGACATCATCAAGGACGCGGCCACGTTCGGCCTCAAGAAGTACGAGGACGCGCGCGACTACGGGGTCAGCCTCGCCTCCCACGCGGTGCACGCCGTGAGCCACCCGCGCGAGACGCTGGCTAACGCGTACCAAGCGTGGAGCCAGCAGGCTCGCAAGCAGACCATCACCGCGCTGGCGGCAGCTGAGGACACCCTGGACAAGGTACGTTCCGATACGCTCTCGAGGGAGAGTCTCAGTATGTTGCTTTGAGTGTAAGAGGACACTGTTTTGTCGGCTGGCGTTGGTTGGACCTTTTCCGCTAAGAGAAATCCGATAGAAATAATCTTTTACTTCTCTGCCCTACAGACGATACCTTTTCTTGTACACAGACAAGGGTTCACTTTGAAGAAGCGTGATGGATCCCTGAAAGTATGGAAGGTCTTGTTCGTGAAAACATTTATTTATTTTTTAGCTTGTTCACGAGGGTAAACCATTAGATTCTGAGCGATTGAATTAGTTACCCCTAGGCTATGTTGAAATAGAAAGGCAAAATGAAGGAAAGGAAAATAGAAATAAAACAAGGCCCGATTTGACTCGTAACAGCCTCGACGCACATGCTTGCCTGCACCTTGGAGCACTGCAGCCTCGCTGTGCAACTGAACGCAAATTTCGGCTCTAATGGTGGACGATGAGCCTATTGTCAAACGTTTCAATAGATTGCAGAGCTAGCGAATACGCCCCATGGAGGTGTGAAATAAATGTCATGCTTTGAAGCACCTGACACTTGGTATCTATCTTCATGTGGCAATCTCCGCTATCTTTGTCCGTGTGCCGAGCGCCATAAATATCCTCGACTAGTCGGCGTATAGCAAAGCGGTTTCGAGTGGCTCTATATTGGTTGAGATAACGTCCTGCTGAGCTGCCAATTATAATATCTGCTTGTGTCGGCCTTGAAACTGTGGCACATTCTCTGTACGATTGAGTCTACATACCTCCATTACATATCAACGTTCTTCCCATGTATATTTCTTTTTGCAATTCTTTTTACTACAGATGTGATCGGTGCAATGTGCTGTAACATTCTAATAATGGAGTTTTGGAATAGCAGAACAGGCAGCTTTACGTACCTTTATCTCATCTCTAGATAACCGTTTTCGGCCCGGGAATACGCAATACGTGAGCACGAGCACGTATAGCGTTTCTCCGGCGCAAGCGATTTATCTCAGAAAAGGTGCGGCAAGTTTCTCGGGTCGCTTCACTTGTACCAGGTTTATCTATGCTCGCGTTCACTTGACGACGACGACGACGACGACGACGACGACGACGACGACAACAACAACAACAACAACAACAACAACAACAACAACAACAACAACAACAACAACAACAACAACCAACAGAAGGGCGACCAACTAAATGTACACTAAATGTACCGTTCTTACGTCTTGGGAACGATAGATCTACATGCTTTTGAAGTTCAAATAAAGAAACTAAGCCTTTCATTTGCCGTAGTGAAAACCAACTTTTAATATTCCTGCCGCAGGGAAGACCAGTAAATAAACCGCTAAATAAAACATGATTTAAGAGCGACTATTTACGCTTTACATAATCAGTCAGCTTTCTGCAAACGACAGCTTGCTTACCGCGCGCAGGCCCACACAAGTGTGTCTCACTGCGATATATATACCAGGTCACGCGGCCGACGCGTGCGCAGCGACATCGGCCCCGGAATAAGACGGGCCGCTTCCCATTTATCGCGAAATTCAACACGATGCGGCGGCGCTCTGGAGAGTTAATCACTGCACGAGAAGGGAAAGTGGATCCCGGGTTTTACGATGTCTTAAGCGCCTCGCCTTTTTTACCGAGGGGCCATCAATTACGCGGCTCCCACGGGATCAAGGAGTCAGTTAAGGCTGAGCCGCAACTCCTATACAGAGCGCGTCGTGCAGTTTCGTCCCTCGTGGATCGCGTCTCCACGGCTAGCGCTATTCCTTCACTAATGCCGCGCAGCGATCGTGAAGCTCTTGCGAAAATGAAATTTACGCTTGTCTGTGTGTTCAAAGATTTCCAGGAAGTCTTTCCTGTTTTATATGCGGACTTTTAAAACGTAGACCACGTATGTGAGAGAGAAGTGTGCGGAACTCATATGAATACGAGGTTGATCAGACAGTGCCCCTCCGCGGTAGTCTAGTCGCTATGGCGCTCGCCTGCTGATTCGAAGGTCGCGGGATCGAATCACAGCCGAGGCGGCTGCATTACAATGGAGGCGAAATGTTGAGGTTAAAGAACCTCAGGTTAAAGAACCCCAGGTGGTCGAAATTTCCGGATCCCTCCACTACGGCATCTCTCAATCATATCGTGGTTCTGGGATGTCAAACCTCGGAAATCAAATCAGTGATCAGCCAGTAGATTTGGATCAGGGGTGTAGCCGGGATTTTATTTCGGGGAAGGGAAGGGATAGGTACGAACCACCTCCCGCCATTCCTCATTGGCTACGCCAATGCTTTGGATGGAAGTGCTAGACCAGGAGCAAGAAAGCGGCAGTCACTTGTCCTGTTGTTGGAAAACAACAGCGCTAAGACAAGCCGAAGAAAAGGAAAGGCGTTTCTGTCTTTCTCCCGTCCCTAGAACTGTTTTTTTTTTTCATCTTCAAGCCATCTACACACTAAACCGCCTCTCTCTCCCTAACCCGCGCACGCGCGGTAGAGGGAGAGAGGAAGAGAGAGGACAAGTAAAAGCCATGGAGGTCACCCAGACACACTTCCAATTTGCTACTCTACATACGAGGAAAGAATTAAGGGACGAAAAAGAAAGAGAACACTGAGATTGATGCACCTGCGCGTGAACATAGACACTATTCAGTTGGTAACTGAAGTTCATGGAACATTGTTCAGAAAAAAAAGTTGGAATTTTGTGGTCGTCAGTACTTATATAAGGACAACTCCGGCGGTTTTTCAGTGTGCAGGGATGTCAACTAAATCTTTAATTATATGTTCGCCTCGGTACTGTAGCAATATATGGCAAGCCAGGCGCTTGCAAGTAATTTAGTTTTCCGGAAAATGAATTTTAAGGATTTTTAGCAGATTCCTATGCGGCCCACCCTGTGTTTTTGACGCCATTACCTTGAACGCTGCGTACCCGAACAGGCAGGCGGTCAAGAGCAAAACGGTGATAATTCAGCGCTCATATCGTCGCTATCGAGTCCAGAAAAGCTGGAATAACTCAATATATCGTCGCATGACGTCACCCTTTGCATTTTGTTTTGCTCCAGCTCTATATTTCTGATGGCGGGGAGGCTGTGACGTCATCACATACGCTATATGAAGTATCTATACCCGTTTCGGTTTTGGTTTGAGCACGTCGTTCATTCGGCTATGTAAAATTATTGGTGAGTTTCAGAGCGAACTGAACCACCTTGCCTGCTGCAGGGCTGGCAGTGCCATTTGAAGAGAGATACTGTCAGAAGTGACATTGGAACATATGGTGAAAAAACCGCCCACTCAAACACATTCTAGCGATTCTACAATGGGGCAGGCTATCTTTATACTCTCTAAATAATTTTTGTGAGAGAGGCCATGAGCTTGGGAGGCCACGAGCTATGATCACGACCATGACCTCAATTCTCACGTTTGTCAGCGCTCAGGTTGTGATTGCCCGGATACTTCACACAGAATTTGTTGTTGTGGCCTGTCACTAGTCACACGAGGCATGGGCTGTG
Source organism: Hyalomma asiaticum (assembly GCA_013339685.2). Taxonomy (NCBI): domain Eukaryota; kingdom Metazoa; phylum Arthropoda; class Arachnida; order Ixodida; family Ixodidae; genus Hyalomma; species Hyalomma asiaticum. The sequence continues at coordinate 131,272,206 of CM023482.1, read as the reverse complement.
CACAGCAGTAAAAAGGCTCGTCGTCTATTTCGTTCCCTTTGTTTTCTCGTGTCTGCACTGTTTGATTATGTAGACTTGCCAACTCGCCAAACCTGCTACTACAAACCCACGACAGTGCTTTTTTTGGGGGTCACGCATCTGTAGCACAGCCCAGCCGCGGTTATGGCGGCGCCAAAGGAGCCTTTTCTGAAAAGTGTATGGCCGAATGGCGAGATTGCCTCGTTTATGTTATCATGTGCTGCATGATTTGTTTGGCTCCTGATTAACTGGTGCTATTGCGCCAGCTTTTACAACGCTGCACGTAATAAGTGAGACAGTATACGGTGCCTGTTTGCCGGAGGAGAGGGGCGAGGCAACTGTTCTTTAAGATCAGGTATTTTCCTTCGATCGTTCTTGGCCGAATCAAGTAGTTCGCGTTAACTGAGTTTAGGTTAATGCGTTCACTACTTGAGCGCCGAGCCGCTTGAGCGCGGACTCTCCCTTTCGCGAACCCGGAAGTTCCTGCCAGCCGAAGGGTGATAAATGTGTCTCTTTCTCAAGTCTAATGGAAAACAGTATATTCATGCGCAAACTATGCGACTATATAATGGAAGCTATACACTCAGACCTATCTTAATTGGCGCACCTTTTAATCCGGATTCTGCATGGTCAGGTATTGTGCAAAAATGTGTGTGCTCCCTCCCACTGTAACTTACAAGCAAGTTGGCCCATCCTGGACATACCACAATAACTGAACTCGCAAGATGGCGGCAAGAGGGGCAACAAATGCTTCACGAAGGATTTCATTTGCAGTGGACGATACAGTTACCTCGGCAGATAACCATATCATACAGTTGGTGGCGAAAAAGAAGGCATGAAAGTAGGGTGAACGTGTCTTGGTGTACCGTATTAAACATTTTCGATCACTGGCTGTACATAACAATAAATGACTCTACAATACGGTGTCCCGCATCATTAATCGAGAGACCATTATTGAGAACGACGAGTAGTTAATCTCGCGTTGTTCATGAAGACCGCGTATAATTAACTGCTTTCTTCTCTTTCATTCTGTTGCCTTAACAATGGGCTTTATCCTCCCTTTCGCATCAACAGGCGCGCTTGCGAAGGAACGACTCTGTGTTCCCGAAAACCAATGAGACAGAGACAGAGGCAGAGAGAATGGGAGAAACAACACATACTAGTTTTCAAAGGAACTATACCCCAGTGCGAGCCTACCGGTAGGTTCACCCGTGAACATAGGGTTGCAGCAATTTCGCGACATACTGGTCTCGCATATGCTGCATACCGTTTTTCAAGCTCTTTGAAAAGCCGGCCACGCTACCGGACGGTGTGATTTACGGCATATAGTGCGTGCGAGCAACCCGCAGAGATTTACTGCGCTCCCCCTCGCGTGTCGCGCGGGTCTCCAACGCATACTGTATGCGCTGCGAGGAGCCACGCAGCTTGATTCGGCGGCGTCGGAACGCAGACCAAACAGAAGCTCACATGGCGCTCCGGAAAACGATAGGGGAGTTGCGCATTTGGCAACATTACCATTTTATACTCTGCGTGACGGCGCGATAGTGTGGGCTAAGGTCGATTAAGCTGGTGCGTTCGCTCCTCCGTTAACCCTAACCGCCGAGAAAACAAATGTTTGTTCTAGTTATAAAAACGCATAAAGAACAGAACTAATTACTCTAACAGTGGAAAACCGAAAGGCACCTCCCTGCGTAATGAATGTTTTATGTATGTATATCGAGCAACGTCGTATTCCGCTTTGCTTCTTTTCATTTCTTGCCTTATCTTTCCTTATCGGCTACTCTTATACTCTATTTCATCTACACTCTTTCCTAGCCCAGGGTAGCCAGCCCGCCTTAGAACTTGCTAGTCTCCCCGTTGCCCCTCTATCTATTCCTTGCTTCCTGGGGATTTCACTGCGCGTTGAAAGCTCTGCTTCGCGATTATAACAACAATTGCTGGGAACTTGGTTTGATTCTATCGCGAAAGTTTCGCGATCTCATGCACGTGCTGGAAGCATATATAAGTGTTCCATGATTGGTTCGCGCGCGTGCGCGCTCACACACACACACACACACACACACACACACACACACACACACACACACACACACACACACACACACACACACACACACACACACACAGAGAGAGAGAGAGAGAGAGAGAGAGAGAGAGAGAGAGAGAGAGAGAGAGAGAGAGAGAGAGAGAGAGAGAGAGAGAGAGAGAGAATAAAAGACGAGGAATAAGGCGCGAGGGAAAGGCGGCCTCGCATCGTAATCAGCTATCGCGAGAATCACAAAGAACATTGGTTGCTTTGCCCGAAACGAGCATGCCCTGTGATTAGCGTGCCAGTCTCCTTAAGAAAGGAGCTGTGACGGGCGCGGAGGCGACACAAAGGACGCCTCGGAGGAATTGACTTCTCTGCGCGATAGACTCTGCGTGCTGTCGGGACAAAAGAGAATTAGTTAGAGGGCGGCGCTCATTGTCGAGACCAAAACGAGCCAGTAGCTGTGCCCGCCTCAGAGTCCTCGTGGTGCAGTCGCGATTTTCATCGAGCTTTGATTTCAAGGAGACTGTTGTCGAAAGACCGTATAGCTACACCGCAGAATATATCGACAAAATGCAATACCACGCAATCACGGTACAATACACGATACAGTAGACAATGTCGCATTGTAGTACATCAAGGCTGGTATTATATGGATCGCCTAACTTGCAGGATCTAAAACACCATTTAGTTTCTGCATTGTGGTGGAAAGGCCGCTTTCCGTATGAACGAAACAGGACGATGTCTGTCCCGGCACGCAAAGCACAATGCCTTGATTGTAGTCGAGAGAGCGGTCATAAAAAGGTCATGCAAATTACGAAATAATATTTATAAACATCGAGAATAAAAGTCCTGCTCCGACTCTCACTTGACGTCCCATTCCTCGAAAAAAATTTTGCGGCATTTATCTAACTTTTTCGCAAAGGAACACTGCTGGGCTTCTCTTTTATTGTGCTTCTCCGTTCGTCCTGCTCCGATTCTACTTGCCGAGCTCGTGACAGAGTCCTTTGAAGCGTTCGCTCGTACAAAAGTCCGGTCAACTGCCACCTTTAGAAACCACTGTTGCAGAGGAATTCTTTTCTCGTGTCTTTAATGAATTAGACGGTCGCGGCCCTTAATAAGAATGGGCCCGCCTTTGTGAATGTTCCGTGTTCGCCGAAATGGAGGCATCCGAAAATTAATCGAGTCCTCTTACAAAACCAATTAACGGTTCTGTTTATGCGAGTCTGGGTGGAAAAAATAAAACTCCCACGTCACCCTCGAATAGAGTTCTAAAAGAATGAAACGCTACACGTGCTATCATATTTGCTTGAACGAGAAAACTGCACAGGATCTTGATTTTGTGTGGAAAACGAGGAAATAATTACTTTTGACTCACCTCAGATGGCGATCACTAGTTCTTCTCCGATAGCGCATAATGCTACCCTACTGAAGTTCGATCTGCTTGTTAAAGGCGGAGCACTTAGGTGCACACACGCACGCACGCACGCACGCACGCACACCCACCCACCCACCCACCCACCCACCCACCCACACACACACACACACACACACACACACACACACACACACACACACACACACACACACACACACACGCACGCACGCACGCACGCACGCACACAATTCTGGTTACAATGTGCGTAGTTATAAAGACTGCACACATTTAGAGAGAGAGAGAAGCGTGCCTCGGGTCCGGTTGTCGTACGTTGTAGGTATATATGCCCATTCTCGACCACTGTCGACTGCGAAGTTTGTATTCACGTAAGGCTACACCTGATCGCAGATGTTTATGCCTCCGATCTTTGTACACGGCGCTCTTTATATTGGATGTGCTTGCCGGTTTTGGATGAGCGCCCCTTGTGTCCGCAACCAAAGTACGCACATTACTCATCCGGTGACTTCCTGTGCTCCGTCGTCTTTGCTGCCCTACGATTTGCTGGACTGGCGTCTCTCACGTGCCCTGCATTTAGATGTGCATTAAAGCACAGTTTAAAATATAAGTAATAAAGCTTCGGGCCTCCATCGGTAAGATGAAATGCCACTCCCGGAGAACAATTCAGCTGATGTCTAGTGGTAAATGCGATGGAGCCGCGTTCGCATTTTCCTAAATTAACCGTAATTACCATCACTTACCATGATAATTAATACTATCAAACGGTACATAAAATCGGCTGGCACTTTTGGTAAATAGCGGCAAATGCGAAAGAAGTGCGTTGGAATTACTTCAAACTATCTCCGATTACATTCAGTCACCTTAATATCCATCACTAACCAGCACTAGTGTATACTGGTACGCTGCGAGTGAATAGCGTGGATTTCACATATAAGGGTTCAGAAAAAAACTCTCTTCATATTGCCCTCCGTTCCCTCCTTCCCCACCCTATTTTTTTCTTTTTCTGGTAACGACAACGCATTGGCAAGAAGTTTACGCCGCTGGTTCTCGATTCTCGCTTGTCTCAGGAACAGGCTTCAGAGAAATTGGTACATCACTTAACAATAGCGCGCTGTCAAGAAGTTTACAACGTATGTGTGTCCTTTTCATCCGTCCCAGGAGCTGGCTTCCTTGGGCGTCTCGGTCGAGCAGAACCATTACGAACAGGAAGGCGAGGTGCCGCGTCGCGTGGCCAGCGTGGTGCAGAAGTCGCGCCAGTATGTGTCGCTCAAGAGTCAGCAGCAGTACGAGCTGTTCCAGCAGCGTGCCTCGCAGATAGCCACGCAGCTGCAGGAGGCACTCGGCCTGCTGAACAAGATGAAGGACGGCCTCCTGGACGGAAACAAGAGCTTCAAGGACATCCTCGACGACCTTCACACGGACGCCGGATGGCTCAAGGCCCTACTCAACGACCCTCACCCGGAGACAATCAAGGTACAATCAAGTCGAGGTGATTTCAGCACAGGGATCTGCTGCAAGAACAGACAAGTGCTATAGTAGCAAAGACGTGTACATTTCATTAGCCCGGAAAAGCGACCAATGCCAAGAGAGCTTTTACGGAGAAAAGTTTAGGAAGATCCGTGCCCGACAAACTAACAATAAAACAAGGGTCGTGTGCTAGAACGGTTCACGAGAAAGAGACTGAACGAGACTATGAACTATTAAGTGATACACTGTACTTACGAGCGAAATGCCTTTTAGAAGCCACAGTCATATTGTTTTCCATTCATAAGAAATGTATCTCATCGGTAGGCCGCTATTCGTAATTTTCGTCGTCATCACAGTCCAGTACACGGTTTTACGGAGAGATATGGGTTACACAAACAGAACTGTGAGTGAAGGTACTTTAAGTTTACGCGGAGAGCTTATTCACAGAAGTGTTCTTACGCTAGAATTGTTTGTAAAAGCGCGAACGGCACTCAAGTTTCGGGAATAATAGCAAAAGCGACGGGCCGGTACCAGCAGCACTTACAAACAAAAGAACTACGGGAACCAACCCGCTTTCCTTATAGAGAGATCTCTTGGTTTATTACCGAGGTGCCTTGGTTTTACAAATTGATGATTTGCTGGCCGCCGTAACAGATGTTAATGTTCACCGCCAAAGCAGACGTGCGCTCATTCTTACGGGTTGTACTTGGACTCATACTCACAACCAAGTGTGACGTAGAAGTTTCTCTGTGTTTATTCGAACGCCTCTCCTTCAATCGCAGACTTTGCCCCGCAAAGCCCTGCTAATGTCTCAAAACGCCGTGCACCAAGCCGTCACAACTGTCACCGAACACTCGAAGCTGGCCCGCGGTATCCAGGAGACATACTCCAAGATCTCACCCGAACTGAACAAGCGACTCGCCCCCATCGGTCACATCGCCAACGAATCTGTCGCCAAGGTGTACGACCAGCTCACTCATATCACGGACAGCTTGCGCCAGACCATCCAAGCGCTGCTCAGTCACCTTGTAAGTTAACGCATCCGTGACAATCATGGCAGAAGCAAAACCAGTAGTGATTGCGTTGTTCTCTCTTATGTGCTGCTAGATACCAGTGCAGTAGCAACAGTAGTAATGTAACTTCGGGAGGCATGTCATGTCGAGAGAGAGAGAAAGAGAGAGAGAGAGAGAGATAAATGTCAAGAGAGAGGTAAGGAGGTTAACTAGAGTTCCTAACGTGTTTGCTACACCACTGTGAGGGGTTTCTCTTTACTGTAAATCAAGAGTTCGAAGGCATGCTATATAAGACATACTCATAACCGCGTTTATGCCTCGGATACGCCTGCATGCAGTATTTCTTACCACTAAAAAAAGGAAAAAAAGAAAAAAAGAGCATTATCTAAGCACCTGCACTGTAGCACAAAAGAACGTTATGTTCAGCACTTTCTCTCTGTCCACAACACGCACAGGAGTGGGGTATATTTTGCAGTTTGTACACCCCAGAGGCCTATTTCTACGTCCAGAAGCCGTTCTGTTCTTTTTTTATTTTTATAATTATTTGCAAAGTAAACTTACTCCCTAATGTTGCACCCTCATGGAAAAATGGTACAGTGTGGCCACTTAACAGCAGAGAAGTCATCCTTCTTACGTCATGCTCCACTACAAAGATTTCGCAAAACATCTTTTATGTGCTATTTTAAAAGCCTGTCTGCAACTTGCCCGACGTGGCTCTTACTGCCGTTCCTTTGACGCACGACGATTAGTTAACTTGATTTCATAAGGTATTGTAGGTGAGTGGTGATCCCAATGATATGAATGCACGAGCGGCAATTTGTTATAGTGAAATGTCCTTAGCTCCCATGAATAACAACATAAGTACATCGCGCTGGTAAACAGCGATACCCTTAACCACCATCTCTCTTTTCTCGTTCTCTTCTTGTTTCCAGCCTGCACTGCCTTTCGTCCAAAAGCCAGTTGAAGAAGGAAAGAGCACGGAAAAGGATGAGGACGCTAGCTCGACGGATTCGGAGGATTAGTTGATCTAGTATTACTATCTTTGTTTGTGCACTTGTATGAAAGTAAACATGCCTGCGTGTGCTTGACTTGCAAACTCCAGCGAAACTTCTGCCGGATCAGGGTAGGCCAGCGATGTTTCAGTTTCGCGGTACCAGAATTTCGTATTGCCGATAAAGAAATAAAAAAAAAAAGAAACGCAGCAGATTATAACAGTACAAAAGTGAGTAAATGACTTTGAAAATGCACTGTTGCGTAAATGGGAGGGTGTTAGTAGTGTTTGTCACTCATACTATATGTTGTTATTGCTTGCTACGATGCTGATTTTTTTTTTCTTGACACAGCAATGCATATAGTCTGCATGAACAGCTTTCAAAGCCTATCAGTGCCTTATTGTGCGTCTCATTGCTATTGTGATTAGTGGAAATGGTGCGCGGGTGCGTGTGTAATTAAGAAAGCCGTACGACGCTTCGCCGTGATATTATACGCATGTGGCGCGGAAATTGGGCAAAGCAAGGGCTTCGATCAACTCATTACATTCACGAAAAGCACTGAAGCCTTTCCAGCACGACCGTTAGGAATTTTCGGGCTCCTTAATGTAACCGCAGAAGGCGCGTGCGAAAGCAAATAATTAAAACACAAGTAAAACAATGTCCATGTGTGCGCCTGTTTCCTGCTCTTGCAATTCTTCAACGCGCATGTACGCTTCACCACCAAACAATAAGTGTACTTCACAGCATAGCAAAAATGTACAGCGGCGAAGCTTATTGTGGTCATAAGTGGCACATTCGCGCATGCAATTATAGTTGCTATTCGGTCAAGGAAATGACGATATATTTTGCAGCCCGTGTAAGGAGCACGGCTCAGCGTTCGTGGGGATGGGGGAAAGGGAATGAAACAGTGGGATGGAAAGGAACGCCTTTGTGGACGGCTTCAGAAATTTCGATCGTCTGAGGCAATGCGTACAAGGCTTTCTACATTTCTAGCACTGGCGTAGCCAGACGTTATGCAGTGTGTGTTTCGGGTGTGTTCTACGATGTGGTGTGTAAATATCATGTGCGAAAAAGACGTGAAAAAGAAGGGGAGAGAGCGATTATGCAGCGCTCAGAAAATTTCGATGGGCGTCTACACAGACCCTCCCTTTTTCCTCCCGGTTCTGCCCCTGACTTCAAGTGTCAGTTAACCCTCACCAGATTTGGAAATTGCAGATGAACAATCGCTGCGGCGTATAGACGCATCAATGGAGATCATGTCTGCTAGACATGACGCGTCTTTATGACATGAAAACGGTCGAAATGTAAAATTGAAGGTAGCGCTCCCTCCTTCTCGCATGAAACATGATTGCAGAGCACATAAAACAGGCGCGCGCCTGCTTATTGCCACTCGCCATACCATTCCTCACGGACGCTGAGCCGTGCTCCATTTCAAAGACAGTGATTGGGAGTAAGGACAGACCTATTTTTGCATTACATAAGGGAGTAAGGCGCAGCGTCTTCGTTGGAGGCGGGGGGGGGGGGGGGGGAGGGGGACAAAGGGAACTGAAAGAAAAGGCCATCTTCTCGAGAAATGAATACCCAGATAAGAGAGCGTAAGATCGGTGCACTTCTCTCCCCGTTAGAATAGCGCCCGTTTCCCACAATGAAATCCGCCGGACAGCGAGGCTGCGGCCCTAGCTAGGAGCCAACTATAAGGACGCACGCCCTTTCCGGAAGTCTGTGCCCGATCCAGAGCAACACTCGCGTTAGCAGAATCAACCCCAGAAAAACATCAATGTAACACTGAGCAAGCGTGTGTAGAGTCTGTAGCGCAATGAACTTGGCTTTGTAGGGCAGGTGTCGTGATTCGACCACCAGCACAACAACAGATTTTCTTTCTTTCCTTATTTGTTTCTTTATTCGATGAAAAATCTCAGGCACGCACGTGGTATGCAAGGTGGATGCCTTTATATTCGAAACACACGCCTACACCGAACTGGTCAAAGTGAGATGACGTGACCTGCCGTCTCAACCAATGAACCTGTGATTATCCCGCGGACTGCTACTACAGCGCCGACAACGACATAGGGCGCACTAAGACAGCTCTTCTGTAAAACAAACAGTGTATGCGAACCGACCGACCCCAGTGCCTCCCGCATTCTACGCGCACGCTCGAAGCACTGGGCCATCGCCGAGTGCGTGCATCTTTTCTACGGCATACAAAGTTCACTCTAAGGGCGCGTTTTCTCTTGTCTCTGGAGACACAGTGGTGTAGACAGCATTGATGCCAATGTACGCAGAAGGTGGCTCTAAGATAATTATCTAAAGTAATCTGCGTCTAAGTAAGTCTCGAAAGTTACAAAGCGTAAGCTATCCAACTGACCACCGCAGGCATAACGATAGAAAAGTAGAAAATGCCGCACGAGTAGTAAAATCACGAAGCCGTGTACCGGTCTCCCACATATTTAAGGTGCTATGTAATGCATTTACACTTCCATGATTGCGAGCTTCGCACTGCAGAAATTACCACGTTGGTGTCAAGCAACGGTGGTCCATGTCTTTGAGCTGCGTGCTTGTTCAGTGAATCTTGTCTAGCTAACGAATAGCTTGGTGAAATCGCGGTCTATTATGGATATTATCGTCCCGAGCAAATAAAAGAAAATGTTGTTTTCACTGTGTGCCGAAAAAAAGAAAAAGAGAAAGCTCGATAAATCAAGGAACCGATAAAAAGCGAGCTATTGAATGAAAAATAACCAACGGAGGGGAACGACGATGAGGTAAGAAATAAGCCAACTTCCACGATCACGAGTTCCGCAATGTGATGCTAGTAAACATTACCATACGCGACAGCCCGGGCAAAACACGCGCTGGCTATGCACGATAGAGCGGAGCGTGCGTGTGTTTGTGTGTGGTTTTTTTTAAAGGATTCACGTGTGGTGAGCGAGATAAGCGTAACTTGTTTACACGTGAGCTAAACGTACGGTAAGGGAGAGCATAAAAATTACCGCGTTGTGTTTTCATGGTACGAGGCACGTATACATTTAGAGTGCTGCACGCGACTTCGTTCTTTACTCTAGATTGATGATGGTCGTGGCGATGTTGCCGTAGGCGAAGTCAGCGTGGCCTACATAGCCGGAAATTAAAGAACAACCATAAAAACGCGGTTAACTAGCGCAAAGCGTGGACAAATTAAGCATATTTTCGTGACTGTTATTTCAGCGCGAGACGACTCTACTAGCCCAGTAACGAGCACTACGTAGCCGGAAGTTGTTCCGCACGAAGAGCTCCCCACGCTCTGACGGTCTCCGTGTGCCGTGGAAATGGCAATAAACTGCCTGAACACACATCCCGACTTCCGTAGATCCTTCGAATACACAACATCCTCGAAGATCCGAGTGCATAATGGTTGTCTTATGCAGACCGCACAATGTCGTTTTTCTTTCCGCACGAAACAGCGGGCATATCCGTACCAAATGTCCTGCTTCACCGATGTCACCGCAAAAAAGGAACCAAGTGCCGTAGCTCATGGTCCATGCAGTTTTATATAACCAAGCCTGCCGTGACGTACTTCGAGCATTATACCGCGTTTGGTAAGTGGCTCTAGGGCGGATCACTAATGGACTGCTTACGCAAGGCTTGGTCCACCCTCCGCTTTTCCTCCTCACAACAACAACAACAACAACAACAACAACAACAACAACAACAACAACAACAACAACAACAACAACAACAACAACAACAACAACAACAACAACAACAACAACAACAACAACAATCTTCCGTTTTGGCCACGTTAGCCGCACTTCTGTAGTAGCGAAACGGCCGTGTGCACAGATTTAGCTGCCGCTTAAGGAACGCACCTCAGGTGGCCAAAAGGGACGCCGGTGTTGAAGGATTATGTGGTTCCGATTGGCATCTTAATTCTAAAGCATGCTTGGCACTTCAGGAGTGAGATCTCGGGAGTGCTACAGGCCGACGGAACGCCGAAACGTATTCGTAAAGCAAATTCGGTTGCACCAGTGCGTGGGCACTAATCCTGTTAGGATTAGTGCCCACGCAATGGTGGAAAACAGAGAGGAAAACAGGGGTTAACGAGACGCTAGGATCTAGTTCTCTAGTGTTGGTATACTTCGATCAAGTAAGGGTACGTTGTTTTTGTGACTGTTTCTTTTTCTATGCTTCTGTGCTCTATCGACTCCAAATATTGCGCGAAAACAGCCAAACTTTCAGGGCAGAAGAGTGAATAAAGGTGAAGTGAATTTTTCAAGCGTTGAGTGGTGACGGCTAAACGGTGCGCTTAGAACAAGATTTAAGCACCCTTCCTTACGCGTTGTTGAAGGCTTACGCTAAGGAAACGCTGCCTGTAAAATCAAAGAAGAAAAGAAAACTAATGGTGCTTGTTTTGCTCTTCCGTCAAGCGTTTGCCCTCGGGTGTTTCGTGCAATGTTTCGAGTGGATACAGCGCAGAAGCTGAGGAAAAAAGAAAAGAAAAAGAAAGCGAAAGCGTCACTGAAACAAGGAGCCCTTGATCGGAGTACCGAAAGCACAGTGAAGCGCGTAAATTGACGTTTTATCGTTGTTCCTCGCAAGAGTGAGGGAAAAGAGGAAGGATGCAGGAACAGACGTCAAATATGCAAACACCTGGAGCCTCGCAGCACACCGTCCTTCCATCCCCGCCTGTCCGCCCTACCTCCCGTGAGCAACATTTCAGTTTTTTTTTTGTTTGTTATCGGTTGAGCACAATGCAAGCAGTATGAAAATATTCACCGGAATTCTTCAGCGTCACAATAACGTTACATCTATACGACTTGCTCGGTTTTGACACTAACATAGCCAGAGGCCGAGTTGACGATGCTTTTCGTTCGTAAGTGCGTTTTGACAATGGCTAGCTGCTTTCACTAATGATATGTCCAATATCACGTGTGGTTGAAACTTTCTCTTAAGAGCAGTTCCAACGTAAGTCTTCTTTATGAACACGGGTCCAGTCTATAACTTTATAAGTTTGCAAGAACATTTTACTGAGCTGCACGGGCCGAAATTCAAATATATGAATTTTAACGTCGGTGACATCATACTGACGTAAAAACGCTGCGATTTCGCTGTAAAATGAGATAAAATAAATCGAATTCACCCTATTTCTACGTTTGCATAATTAATAGGGCCCGAGAAAATTAGCGAAAATGTCTATTTGAAAGGATTGTGTACCGATATTGACTAGATCCATTGTTCCTCTTTACAAGCGGTGCTTTAACTTTGTAATGAATCAAGCGTTGTCTCTCTCACACACACACACACACACACACACACACACACACACACACACACACACACACACACACACACACACACACACACACACACACACACACACGGGACAGAAAAACTAAACCAACTTGTTCACAGGTACCTTTGGTTGTAGAAAGCACATGAACAAAAGGAATAACAATGCATTGTAACTTGTAAATAATGATGATCAGTACAGTACTTACCCATCTACAATTGAATTTCTATGCTATCTACGATTGAAGCTTCGCATCAGCGTGTGAAGTTTCTGTGCGTATAAGAAAATCTTTATTTATATCAAATTTGGCACGTCATAAATAATAACGGGAGAAACAATGTACTAAATCAGAAGGTATTTATTAAGAACGCCATCGTCTGCCCAGAAATCCGGTCACTTTTCTACTAGAAACGAAAGCCGTGGCTGGAATGAGAGCCGGCACGTTTGTTGGTGCGAAGCTTTCGGGAGATTTTGGAGCCGGCCAGATAGAGTAGCCTACGCAGACCAGAAACGCAGTTCGCGTTTGGCACACGCGCAGTGGATTCGACATTATTTCTATAGGAACCCGATTTTAAAGCTCCCCATTATATACCGCGAAACTGCAGAGGACTGCCAGCTTCTGTCGGTCTAGTGACATTGTCGCATAAATGTAGTGGCAGTTAAAACAGGTCTAAAGAGCACGGTGACCAACAGGTCTGACAAGAAAAAAAAAACACTATTGTTCTGAGGTAGATTTAATTAGTGAGAAAAAAAATACAAGAGAGCGTGGGCCAGGAGAACTGGTTCACTAGAGCAAGACTTTCATTGCCTTTTCTTTAGCGGTGACGAAGGAACAAACTACGTGGAAAAATAGAGCTTACAGCACGATGTCAGTCATAATGAACCTTGCATGGGTTGTTAAATGGAATTTTCCATTTTACCTCGACTTTATCCTGGTAACCAATACAAAGGGAAGCGAGTGCCGTGAACGTGAAAATTTCCAGGCGAATGCCAGCTAAAGCCCGCTTTTAACTATAGTCTCGTTGCTAAGCCATTAAGGGAAGCAGTGGCATCGTCATTAAATAGTTCACGTCCTGCAAGAAGACTGTCGTATGGAAGGTGCGGGAAAGGCAAGCGGAAGGAGGTCTTCTCCGAGCCAGCACTGATGCCTATGACCGGTATTCGTGCTCGCCTTACCATCGCTGAGCACATCATTATGTACGGCTAACGCACAAAGTGGGAAAATAAAAACAACAAAGAGATAAACTTAGTCGAATCATTATTGCCGGTAAAAGAAAAGCTGATCCATGAACCCTAAGCCGCCGCTTCATTTAGAGTTTAACTCGTGAATGACAGGGCATCCAAGTGCAAGAAGGCAGTGAATAAATGCGCAGAAAAAAAAAAAAGACTGAACTAAAATTGTTTAGCCGAATTAAAGCTTTCGTTCGTAGGGGTCGTTTGTAAGGTATACATCCTTGAAATAGCTCACGTAAGCGTGGAACGCAGAAAGAAAGGAGAAATTCAACCGAATTTTCAGTCTTATAGTGCACGAATTTTATTATTCACTACGGAAATTGAAGTTATAGAGGCTTCTCGCGAGCATGGGTTGGACAATAAGCTGACATTCAAACAAAGAATGCACTTCGCTCGGCAGTATATACTCTAGATTTCGCTGCATCTTGAAAAGATTACGTGTGCACAAACGTGTGCGCGAGAAAGTACGCCTGGGGTCATTCGCGTGAATTGATGACTGAATAACGGATCTTGAAGATCCTGGAAGGAACAACACATGGCATACCAAAGGCACCAGAGTCATCTGGGCAAAATGGATTATGAGGGAACCCCTAACCGGGTGATATAGTGTCTAATCTTTACTATCGAGCGACTGTAGGTGATGAGGTATACGAGAGGTTTCGCACTTCGCTTCAGTCTAAATGCAGCCACCGCTATGGGAATCGAGCCATCGACGTCCGGCTGAAAAGGAGAACGCCATAGCTACTCAGTGAATGCGGCGGTTACGCCTAAATATTGAGCACGAAAGTGCCCGCATTCCAAACTAGTTGGCAATGCGGCCACCGTGGCAAAAAAAAAAAAAAAAAATAAACCGAACCCGTGACTTTGTATTGACTAACTGAACTACACACTGAAGACCACAACGACGGGTTACGCGAAGTCGCGAAAAACAAATTCATCGATCGAACAAAAGAACCAGGTGGTATAAGGGGAGCAGGCCTCGTACGATAAGCAACGGGTGCTGGCGCTGAACACTAGGTTTCAAAAAGAATAAAGAACAAAGAACAGAAACACCGCGAGCGATACGTTGGAGCGGCGCCAGGCAGGTATATAACACCGCTGCTTTCCCTACACCAGAGGCGCAAGGTGCCCAGTTATTCCTTTCTTCCCTCTTCCTCTCCCCAGGCTCCCACCCGGGGGCCCCCTGTTGCAAAGCAAGGCGAGCGCAATCGATTCCACCCCCCCTCCAGTCCCGAAGCGTCCCGCAATCGCGTCCTCGCGGCAGCCCTCCTCCTCCTCGGACTCGTCGCAAACCGAGCGCGCCCCAGGTTCATCCCGGCGCGCTTAGAAACCACCACCAGTCTCGTCTCAAGCCCGGCGCCGTGCGCCCAGCTGTGAGCGGCGCGCTCTTCGACTTTGCTGTCCCGGAGACCACTGTGCCCGCCAGGTTGTCGGGTTGCGGATCTCTCCATGGATTACGACGACAACGAAATGTGCTGCGTCACTGCACTCCGAGCACGGAAGAACCGCCCCGCGAGCGTCGATTCGACCCGTCCCTTTTGGGGATCCGCTATCGGGAATTCAGCTTCGTCCCTGGGAATGTTGTTCCTTAACTCCGGGTGCAGGGAACACGTCTTCCCGGCAGTTCACTAAAGTCAGAAAAAAAAAAAAAACGTGAACTTTGTTTAGCATATCGGTCGACGGGCTTCAGTGCAGCACGAGACTCTAAAGTTGCAAGAGTTTATCGAACGGACGGTGCGACAGCAAATAAAAAGAAGAAAAGAAACGGAAGATTTCGGGTATTGCAGCAAGGGTTTGCATCCAAGAAAATACGTACCAGCAATGATACCTCTAGTGGAGCTTTAAAATGTACTACTGAACAATGACTCCTAGTTTTCAGGGGGATTCGGCGAGGATGCCCGTGGCAAGGTTCACCGAGGCAAACGGAAAATGAGTGATCGTAGAAGACTAGCGGTTATCGCCTGCGACGTTCCGTATTGTCATCGCAACCCGACCAGAAGTGCTTTGCGATGTCCATGAATCTTCAGGTGCCGCAGGTCGGCGGAGTGACCAGGAGTGTGCGATACAGCATCGCCGGAGCCATGGGAGGTGATGGAAGACAGAGTGTGTGCCTCATACCGTTCGCAGCCGACAGAAAAGTGAGTAGTACATTTTTTTTTTGCTATTGACGTCACGATGAGGGAGAAGGAAACGAGGGGAAGAGATGGAGAGGGGAGGTGGGGGCGTTCGCTTACGCGACTAGCGAACCGCCGAGTCAGTGATGGTTCTTGTTGCATTGTTCTATTGCGCCTTTGGGGCATTTACTTTCTCTGCAATTGAGCTGCTTTGAACTGCAATGCGACTGATGGATGTAGACTGTCCGTAGATAGATAACTGATACTTTCGGAAGTCAGCGAAAAAAAAAAAAAGGAAAGAAAGCTTCGGGAGCATCACAGGTTTGCAGAAATGACATATTTATGGTTTTGCCTCACGGATGACATGGCCGCGCAGTAATTACGCATTCGCACATTCAACCTGTAAAACCACGCGATAGCTACTGGAAAGTGCTTCCGATGTTCTTACTAGTTTTACCACTACCTTAAACAATTTCCGTGGGACACAGGGTGGGCTTTCATCAGGGCTTAATGACTTTCACTACAACGAAAATTGTGCCACGACAAACGCGCCCTTTCTACTATTTCAACAAGCTACGGGACGGGTGGTTTGATGTTTTAGCAAGCCGTGTTTTTGGCTTTAAAGTGCATTATTGATGTTTGAACAAAGTTGCCTCTATACTGTTAGTGCAAGATATAACGGCGCAGGTAACGCAAGTTTCGTGCGTAAACGCCGTAGCATTATCGTGTACTGGATGAAAAATTCGCAAAGGCGGTTTTAAATGTTTGCGTCTTGAATGACGCGAGCCACCAGCGCTTCGAGCAAATTAAGTTGACTCAGGTAGACGTTTGGTTTACTGGAGGATGCGTTATGTTAACTTTAGGTAAAGTGCCTCATACCACCATATCTAATGCGGAGCGCACCTTCCTGCGTATAACTAATTTTTACTAATTACCTTGGTGTTCAAGGGGTTCTTTTCTGTTTTTAAAGATAGGCGCTGGTATCACATATACATCATACAACCCTAAATTTGATGGTTGTCATATGATTTTATGTCCTTTAACCCTTTCGCAGCAACCACCATCCGGAGGTGAATCGAAGGTGCTCTGCAAAAAAAAAAAAAAAAAAACAAACGAACAAAAGAAAACAAAAAAGCAACAACCATAACAATGTTGGGTGCTAGCACCGTAAGAACTTCCCTTTGTAGCCTGACTTATTGCGATCTCTTTTTGGTTAGTGCATCGAATATTGAGTTTAGTACTTCCCCCTGTGCGCTCGAAATGTGCATTGGCGAAGCCCTTTTCCCACATTAGGTGTGCCTTTCTCGCCCGTCATGCAATGTTGAATGTATTGTGGTATGGAGGGAATGGGCAAGGACCTGTCACCGCATGTTCGTGTGCCAATTCCCTAGCGGCCACTATAGGCGCACAGAGTTGTAATGAGTTCGTGCCACAAGTGATAAAGGAGTGCGTGGCCCTAATTAACGTGTTCCATGTAAGAACCGACACATTTTCGCTGAAATGTGCGGAGGGACGTGCACTTAAAATAAGCGCTTGGCCACTGGCTAGGTGAAGTTCAAACGGACTGGTTTCAAATGTCGCTGACATTCGAAATCGTGACTTCGTTGGCAGTACGCACTTCAGGGCGGGACACACGAACCACCCCTCTCCCGCGCACACTTGCATGCGGTAAAGTTTTCGTGGAGTGGCGTGCTCCACCCAGACGCTGAGGATGCATGGTGGCCAACAGTGCATGTCTTCCAGTGGCCGTAACGCGCATTACTCTATACGTCGAGATATGATGATGTTGTGGACATCCCGTTCAGAGCTAAAGCCCCAAACTCATAAGGTAAGGATATGTCCATCATTGGGATTGACCGAGAATTTTTCCTACGAGGAATTATTCCCTCAGAGAGTTTTTTGTTGTTGTTGTTGTTAATACCGACCCAGATAAACTGCGGAGGCAGGCAAAGTTTTCAGTCAACGATGAGTTCATTTTTGACTCCCGACATTCCTCACTTTGCGGGTGCTGGCTGTTGTCTCACCGCGTATTGAGCAATTGGGCCTGTGAGTACGCAAAAGTGGACAAGCGCCGTGCTATGTTAGAAAATTTCTGAGGAATAGCGGGAATGTATCTATGCTATTGTGTAGGTAGTCGATCGAACAAACAAGGAAAGAAAGAAAAAAAAAAAGGGGGGGGGGTAGTGGAATGATGACGGGATTTCGGCAACGAAATATTAAATTGAATTAAGTCGCCAACAGAGGCACCTGAGTGGGAAAAAGAAGTGAGGGGAACTAAGTTGATCCATCGAATGAAGCATCAGCTTTTCACAAACTTCTTTTTCTTTGTTTGAACTAATTTCGTTTATTCTGTTCCATTCTGCACTGCTTTAACTTGGTTGCTGTGGAGAGTTTGAAGTACATGACCTCGGCTACTCCATTTATCTGTCTTTATGCACAAAAAAAAAGAAAAAAGCGAAACAAGAGCGCTTGGTGACACGGCAATAGGCAAGTAAGAAAATCAAGTAGCTTAAATGACACAAATACAGCACTTCACAACTTCATTTTCGAGATCTTTGATACCTCTTTCGATATTTTCATTTATTCTGATTACTTTTTCATCTGCCAGCCTGAGTGCTGTATGTCTTTCTTTCTAACGCTCTTCAATAGTCCAAGCCATATGCTTTCTGCCTGCACGTGCTTTGCCATGCTTCACGGCGCGTACCTTAGCGGGTACGAGCAGTGAAAGATGGATCCTCATCACGTAAAACGTCGCTTGCAGTCGATTCACACATACTCGTGCGTGCGTGCGTGCGTGCGTGCGTGAGTGAGTGAGTGAGTGAGTGCGTGAGTGAGTGAGTGAGTGAGTGAGTGAGTTAATTTTTTGAATGAATGAATGAATGAATGAATGAATGAATGAATGAATGAACAGATCGAATGAACAGATTTTATTTCTGAAAAAAAAAAAGACCTGCAGAAAAACGAAGCGAAGCTAAAAGCCATTCGGCCGGACGTGGCTTCGCTACGTGAAATCAATAGACAGTGCTACACCATGTAATAAATGTCAAGTTGTACGCAGTAGCAAATAACCATAATACAATAGCATGAAAATTCGCAACATAAGCTACATAGACATACAAAATCAGACATCGTGGCTCTTTCTATAGTATAAAAATAAATACACAAAACACACAAATGAAATTTTCGCATTATATATTCATGCGCGCATATGTTCGTACACACATCTATACATATATACATACCTACATCTGCATACATATGGGTTCAGTACATAAAGGTAGGTCATATATGAGGAACCTAGCCTGTAATTTAGTGGAGTAATTATATTTGCACTAAGCCATTCACGAATAGATCTTTGATGTGGTGTTTGAACTGGGTTAATGATAGGTTAAAATTTAATTGCTCACCTAAACGATTTAGCAGCAGTGGCGCGCGATATATAGTTAGGGCTATACCATTCCCAGTCCTTGTAACAGGAACCAACAGACCAAGCTGTTGATGTTCACAAGTCTGCAGGTACCTCATTCCATGTATCACTCGGCTTTTGGTGACAGCCTAGCCCTGTTCACCAGCTTTACAGCTGTCCCGCAACTGCGTTTATTTTCGTTGCTTTCAACCGCACTCAATTTCCTTTGAGTATTTGAAAGTAGGTTTCACTTACTTCTCAGAAAAAGAAAAGTGCTTGACAGTTTGCGCGATTGGGTTTAACGTCTCAAAACCACGATATGATTGAAGAAAGGCTGAGGTGAGGAAGGAAGGTAGGATAGAGCGCAACATAGACAGAGTTAAAGAAAGGAATATGACGGAGAGGAGAAAGAAAAGAAGAAATTGCAAGTTGTCTTAGAGAACGAAAGAAAGATGACAGAAAGGAGAAGGAGATGAAGTAAAACGAATAAAGAACTCAATCTGGGTTCGCAAGAAAGTGGCGCTTGCTTACCAGCTACGCTGCTTACTAAGATTTGACAGGCTTGGAAGTGACTTAATGTTCTTTTTAGGGGCGAAGCTTCTTAAGGTTTGGGTCTGTCCGTCCGTTGCAGCGCGTTACCTACTAGGAACGCGCTACTAGGAGCGCGCTACTACTTCGATGCACGCGCTACCAGCTCGCAAAGAAGGAGAACGCGCCCTCACCCGCGAGAGACAAGCTTGACGCAGGCAGTGTCTTCTAGCGAGTTTCTTGATTGAAAAAAATTACAGCATATCCACGGAGTGAATGATGATGAGTGGGCGAAGCTCGGGAGGTTCATCGTAGATCGTGTCGAGTTCCGGATTAATTTAGTTAACACGCACGCTACGAATCCTTATGGTTCAACTACGCACAAGTGAAATCTCCCACCGGCACTTCATTGCAAGTCAAGATCCAGTGCCTATATAGTCCGCCGCGGTGGTGTAGTGGTTACGGTACTCGGCTGCCACCCAAAAAACGCGGATTCGATCCCGGCCACGGCGGTCTCATTTTCGATGGAGGCGAAAATGCCAGAGGCCCGTGTACTGTGCGTTGTCAGTGCACGTTAAAGAACCCCAGGTGGTATAAATTTCCGGAGCCCTCCACTACGGCCTTTCTCTCCTATCTCTTTCACTCCCTTTCCCCTACTCCTACGGACGCTTAGCCGTGCTCCCTACATGGGCTGCAGAAATTAGCGTCCCTTCCTAACCGAACCACAATCAATCAATCAGTGCATATATATATATATATATATATATATATATATATATATATATATATATATATATATATATATATATATATATATATATATATATGGGTGGCCAGTGGACGGTTCTCCAACGCGAGCAGTCGGTATTTCTCAATCGAGAAACTCGCTAGGAGACGCTGCCTGCGCCAACGTTGTCTCTTGCGGGTGAGGGCGCGTTCTCCTTCTTTGCGAGCTGGTAGAGCGTTCATCTAAGAAAGAGCGTTTCCAAAGTCAACGCGCGCCTTTCGCTCTCTCTCTGTCTCTCTCTCTCACAAGACAGCAGATGGAAGAGTGAGAGAGAGAGAGGCACGCGCCGAGCCTCCCGGCACGCCGGTTACGCCTGACGCCTGACGCAGGACAAGGTTAGACTAAGAGGAGCTTCGCCCCTAAAATACCGACTGCTCGCGCTGGAGAACCGTTCACCGTTCTTGACTTGGAATGAAGTGCCGGTGGGAGATTTCACTAGTGCGTAGGTGAACCATAAGGATTCGTAGCGTGCGCGTTAACTAAAATAACCCGGAACTCGGCACGATGTACGATGAACCTCCTGAGCTTCACCCACTCATCATCATTCACTCCGTGGATATGCTGTGAATTTTTTTCATTCAGTTTAATTCCATTCCGTTAGAACACAATACAGAATTTTATTTAAGACATGGGGCGTACAGTACATAAACATGACCAGGCTTCCGCTGTAGAAAAATCTAAGAAAAAAAAAACAGAAACGTCGCAAATGTCTCATTTTGCCCAGCCTGCGGGGCAAAATGAGACGCAGCGCTGCCAAGACAAGACTGTTTAAAAAATTTGCTTTATTCTTGCAGCCACGCAAACCTCGTGCAAAGCACTTCACGCACACAATCTTAACAGGGGGAGCACCTGTGGTGCTAGCGCCTCCACGTCTTCCTGCAGGTCAAGCAGCGGAAGTCTTTGTTTGTGCTATTTTTGCCCTTTCTGTCTTGCTGTCAAGGAAACATCTAACATCCGCAATGCGCTTGAAACAATGTTCGCGCTTTTTAAAGAACAACAGATTACATATAATGTGCACAAATAAATCAGTTACCCAGTAAAAAAAAAAAAAAAAGCTCTTTAAGCTTACTAGACGAGATTTTGTCGTGTCTTACCCCTTTCCAATACCAAAATTACGAGAAATGCTTTTTCTGAAGCGCGTGGTGCTTAAAGAACTACACTTTTGGCAGCATGTAGATAACAATATAAAGCAAGAATATTAATACTTACGTTGCTGTAATGACGCAGGAGTACCTTCGTGCGTGGCTCCGAAAACATTCGCGAGGAGAATTTCACCCGTTTTTGGAGGGCCATTAGATCACCGACAACAGCAGTACATTTTTTCCCGCATGAGCTCTTCGTACAATCGAAGGTTCTTATCGAAAGGAACAGGTTGTTAGCGGTACCTATTGATGCAAAAAAAAGAGCAATGAATGTTATTAAATGCGAAGCACTCTCTGGCGAACTTAAGTAAAAAAATATCTATCTATCTATCTATCTATCTATCTATCTATCTATCTATCTATCTATCTATCTATCTATCTATCTATCTATCTATCTATCTATCTATCTATCTATCTATCTATCTATCTATCTGCCTACGTCTTGGTCGTCTCGTTCACTTGATATACTCCAATATTTGGGAGGCAGGGTATAGAACATGAAGGCGTGATGTTTACGTCAGCAACGTAATATACTCGCCCTGTACGTCACGAATAAGGATTTCATAAGAGATGCTTGCCGGGCTACTTGTTACATGGTTTTGAAAGAGAAAGTGCTACTGAAACATTGAAAACAGAAGAAAACACGGGGAGGACAACGAAAACACAACAAGGACAAGATGGTGGCAACTAAGAACTAGTTAGTCGCAGTATCGTTATTTGTTAAAAAAAAAAGAAAATGAATAACGATACTGCGATCCGGTGTAGCTGGAACCCGTAGTGCTCGGCCCGTGGCATGGAGGTACGCACCACAGGCGTTTGAAGTTTAAAGAGTCCATATTAATCAAAGGCCAACTAAATTGACACATGGAACGCCGCGGCTGCAGGAAATAGGGATATGAAACACCACGGCTGCAGGGATCGGGCTCGTAACTTCGAGCGCCGTGTGAAGTTTTTTTGCATCTCACAAGGTACACTGCCTCCAGAATCGGCCCACATTTTTTTGTTTGCGGTTGCCACTCTACGGTCGGCCTAGGGGGCCCCACTCTTCAAACAAGAAGGGAACACCGTTTGTCCTCACTTGCGATTGAAATGTAGACATAAGTACACAGACACACACGGAAATTACCAAGAATTAGGGGGGCCGGGGGATGTATCGAACAAAGGCCCTCGAGGTGCCAAGCAAGCACGCTACCACTAGGCTACAGCGGCTCCTCGCACACAGTATATAAAATAAATAAACGTATCGCACCAGCAGTTGTAATGATGGTGCTTTGTAACGTGAATTACGCTTCTAATGTGTGATAAGCATCATCATAGCAATGCATATGTTCTGCTACCATTTGGTACGCTTTTGTGCAACTTTGCTCGAACCCGTACGAATACATTCAGTGAATGACGCTGACGATAGCACACCAACGCACCGTATGTAGTGCACTTTCCTTCGACGAAACAGACGTCTGCGCTTTGGACTAACACCGAGTGCCAAAGTTACGTCGTCCTATCAGCTACGATTCAGTCGCCACGGTTCTGTCGACGTTCCTGGTAATAGCCCACGTTAAGCAAACTCACGAGTGGGTACTCATCCGCTTTGCATAAAGACCTTGCTCCTATACCCGTAACACTTGCCTGAATGCCGAACGATTCGTCACAGGCAATTTCCTCGCCGACTGTTTCGCATATGACACAGATTCCCACAATGCGCAGGATCTGCAGGATTTTATTTTAAATTTTTAGCTATACGAACGGCGGCAAAGTTAAAAGGTCGCGTTTCGCCCCGTGCTTCGTTTTATCCCGCCTTACGACAGCTGCTTAACGTATAACTTGATGCATTACCAAATGTGTGGCGTGCTTTCGCCTTCAAACATTACGGAGGTGTAACACGCAAGCCACTTATTTAACTAACAGACTTCTTGGTAGCCGATGGCGAATATTTGGGCTATTCGCTTGTGCTCAATAGCCGACGAGCTATGCGGACGTTCCTCCATAGCGGCACTTTTCGCGGAAAGCGGCCGATCGTGCACTCGTCTCCACGCTTTAGCGTGATCATCTCTCGGATCGAAGTTCGAGAGATAATCACTCTCGGATTTTATGACCGGAGGACAGTTTCGGATTACAATCGGCGTCAGTAATCGTCCGCGGGACCAATTATTGCAGTGTACGCCTCCGCGAAGGCAACTCCGAACTCAATCCGACAGAAGAGCGATATGCTTAACGTCCACGAAGGCCGGATGAAATTCGGGGCAGCAGCGGGGGGTTTCAACATATGTAGTCTATTACGCACTACACAAGGTGTCTACCACTGTGCCATAGCATATGTGTCAGGCGGTGAAGTCGTCTTTGGGGCTAATCACCCTCGAGCAGGCCTCAGTAATTTGCTCTTAGATATACACAATCTTCCAGGATTCATTACACCCTCTCTTTCTCTATATATCTCACTTTCTCTACACAAGTAGTCGAAATAAGAAAAGAGCAGAAAATTCTGTAGAAAATAAAGGTGTGGTGCTTTAATGTATAAGCCGAATACTGAAGCACTCAAAGCGCAAGCCAATATGATTCGACGGTAGGTAAGTGGAGGGGGGAATGAGCATTCAATCAATCCTCTTCATTTCCACTTTCGTAGTGAAAAAATTTAAGGCATATTTCCTTGTTTTTGTTCGTGACTGAGTGAGCCATGTTATACCTTTATGCGTGCAGGTCTACAACAAGATGCAGCCGGTCTATAACTCTTTTTTTTTTCCCTCTACGCAGCACGTTTCGTTTCCTCGTTTTCTTTTTTCTTTCGCTCGTAGATGACCGGTGTAGTTCGGCCGGCATAGCGTAAACCACTTAGCGTCAGTACGTGAAGAGCGTATATAGCTGTAAACTCAAAAGTAAACTTTGCCTTCTATGATACCCGAGTCCCAACGTTAGATTAATGGCGACGTGACGCATAGGGCGGCGGGCAGTACTTTCTGTACCTTACTCGCTAAGTTAAAACAGACCTCAACCTAACGGGCGTTGTGTTTTCGATGCACTCCCACGACCTCGCAGTGCCCATGCGCCGCGAAAAATGGGTAATAAGTTTTCATTGTAAGATTGATCGTGGGTGTTTAACCTGTAGTTGCCCCATTTAATCTTTCGCGAGGACGCGAGGAATAATGGTAGTGTAGTTAGGGGAGAGTTACCACTTTAAAACAAAAGAAAAAAAAAAACGCAGGTACGCTTTCATTACTTCTCGGCATTTCAGCATTAGTGCTCGGTGCTTGAGCTCTTAAATGAAGCCCACATTTATAAAACAACTGACCATTCAGCACTTCATAGCTTCTTGAATTATGTTTGTGTGTCTGGGCGCATGTGCACATGCGTACGCGTGTGTACGTGTATGTGCATGTGCGCATGTGAGGGTCGAGTGCAGGCTCATGTGGGAAAATCTCTCGTGGGACTTAGGAGTTCCACAGGCGGCCTCAAACAAGAAAGTCTTATTCGAGAGCCAATGTCTACCATTACGCCTGTTGGCCTCTCAAGGCATTTTGACCCAACTCCTAAGACTGAGTGACTCCTTACCTGGGAAAACCCTAATCAGAAGGCTCAGAAATAGGCACAGGTCTCACTTCTATGCCGCTCTCAGTACTCTAGAGATGCTAGGTGTCAAGAGTCCCAAACTCCACCCAGATTTAACGAGCGCACACACCGAAGCTCTTTTCCACGTCAACCTTTCTTTACCGGGGCTAAAGCGCACGTTTGCTAACCCGCAAGTATGAAACAACAGGCCCCACTGACACGCTCAATTTAGACTTATCTCTGCGGCCTTAGAGAATACGTTCGCTGGGCCGTGGAATCCGTGGGCACTTATCGCCTTAACGAGAATAGCCGGAAACTCTCGTTAGCGCGAAGCAGTTGGCCTATAGTAGCGTGCATGTTAGCCGACGATATGCGTACTAAGGCCTACGTACACTTAATGCCATACATGTATAAGCAATTTGGCGCTACGTGTAAGGTGAGTATTAGACATGTACCTACGCGAAAAGATTTTTTTTTCTCCGTAGACTTGGGTCGGGTTTCTGAGCCAACTTTCGAGGATTAACTGCAACAGTGTTTTCCTTTTTTTTTTTGGACCGCAGAGATTACGCTGTGATTGTGTTGTAATCCCGTTACGATGTGATAACGGCTCGGTTGGCATGAACTCAGCGCAGGTGGACCCACGCGCTTATAGCGACGGGAGAGATTTAAACAAAGTCTTATGTACACAGTCTTAGGCGAGTACGAGCCTCCAGACTACTACGCAACAGCGTCACAGTGCAGGTGCTGGCTATATCTCGTGTTACGTTGATGTGTCTTTTATTTTCGAACTTCACCGACACTGTGTCCACTACGGTGCGCAGCTCACGTCACACACGGATATCATCGTGGGAGCTAGCCCATCTGTGCAGGCGCTATAAGGTAGCACTGTCGGCCGCGTGAATATTTGCCTGGTTGGCAGAGAATGGTAGAAGAAAGAAGAAGAAATGCTGGCTGGAAGGATCACGGAGCTTGCGGTGGAGTTTCAAGGAAAAAAAAAAAAAGACACATTCAGGTGGAGCACGGACTTGTTTTTCCGAAAACGACGTGGAGCTGGACAAAATGTAATGAGTAAATTACCTTCATCGTGAAACAGCGCGCACACACAAGGACGGAGAGGAAAGGGAAAATGAGACATGCGACAGAAGTGTTTATCGACGCATGAGTTGCATTTTATTAACTATGGTTTGAAAATGATGTCAAGATCATGTTCAGGCTGAGGACCGACAATATACTTCTTAAGCACTTGCCAGGCATCTTCTCACTACAACTCTCAAAACAGCTAATGACTGCCAGTAAATGGTCCCGTGCATCAATGGATGCTCTTCGGGCATCAATGAATGCTCTATATATGTGGCCTCAACTGCCTCTCACTCAACGAGGCTGTCGCCTCTACAACAGGCGCGCCACTGGGCCGGATATAACGAATGACGTCGAGCATGCTGGAACCTGCGCGCAGCTGTATATATATCGAGAAACGCGCGAAATATAGGGCAAGCTACATCGCACAACCGAGCATTCCGTCCGATGAAGCACACGCCTCCTGGGTCCGTGCATCCAGCAGTGCCGACAGAGCAGCGGGAGGGAGTAAAGAAAAAGGGCTCGCCGGCACTCTGAGCCTAATGGGGCGCTTTGGTTGGGAACCAACGCCTCCCATCCATAAGGTCCCCATGAGGGACGCAGCGCACAGATTGAAGGCGCGCGCTCGACCAGCAAGGGCCCTCAGCGTGAGGCCGTACTTGCGGCCAACAGGCGCTGATTAATGGTGGTCCATCGCTCTCGCCCGTATAGGGCCAAGCAAAGCTTCACTTCTTATTCCATTTTTCCCCCCTTTCGTTTCCCTATCCTTCGAGTTTTTGCGCCAGTAAGCGCGTGTGTGGAAAGTCAGTGAATGTACCATCGAAAACTCATTGCCGGAGCTGTCCGGTTCACTCTCGGCTTCGGACGGGGGAGGTGCGAGTTGGATTCTAATTGTCTCGGTGGCAGAAGGGGATTGAGGCCACCGGTCGCAGTCTCGGAGCCTTGGCTGCGCCAACAAAGCCGCGAGTCGTCTGTCACAGATGTCCCGACCGATTCTCCCGAGCCGCCCGTGGACGTGTTAAGATAATGAAGCGTGTTTGTTTCCTTACTCAACTTCGTTTCGCGCGAGAAAAAATAAAAAGGAATTCCGGAATACAAAAGAAAGGCTGAAAAGGGTGGTAGTACGCAGTCTATAATGATTTTGGGCGCCGGCACCTTGGTTATCTGAAGCTGGAAGCCGATGAAGCGCGGTTCAGACTAAGGCAGCGCAATCTGACCGAAGGGAACGAGTTATAGGAAGGCGGAAACAAGGGTTAGGTCACTTGGGATGCTCCTTATTTGCCGACGAGGAGTTCGCAGGGTTTTCGAAAGGAGCATGAAGCGGAGCTGTCGCGTCAAGTGCACACAGTAGCTCGCTCAGAGGAAAGAAAAAAAAGGGGGGGGGAGGGAACTGTACATCGATTGCAGTGCGTGATTATTGTCTGCCGGACAACCAGTGACGCGCAGCCGTTGTTTGCCAAGTCGGAGTACCTGCAGTCGTGGCTGCGGGAATTAGTTTTTTTTTTTTTTTTTACTATGTAAAATAAACACAAATGCGGGGGTGATCAGACGCGTAATGGTTGAACGTAAACAGCGTGAAGTAGACACGTGTTCGAAGCGATTTATTGATGTTTCTGCTGGGGTCCAGCTTTAATCAGAATGCCACGCTTTGCATTTTATCGAAGACCGGGCCCAGGCCGAAACATCAATAAATCTCTTCATACAAGCGTCAGCTTTACGCTGTGGACTGCGTTTGCAGCAGCGCGAACTGAAGGTGACTAATGTGCTCTCAATGTGGGCGTTTTATACTTGATTTTTTTTCTCGGATGTGCGGCATGACGAAACAACTTGGTTCCAACGTGCCTTTCCTTCATTCTGTCTCCTCCGACCGTCTAACTTTTGAAATGTGTGCCTATAGCAAGTTTCGTAACTTGTATGATTGAACGAGTGCATATTGTACGGAGCCATCCACTTGAACAGGGAAATGTATCGCAATCATTGAAGGTTATGTGATATTAGCATATATTCGACATTACTAAAGAAAAAAAAAGGAAAGAGGCCAATGCGATATCTTACACGAGTACTAACGAAAGATTCATCTGTTAGGAGTAGTGCCAAGCTTAAGCTAATATATGAACGCTTAAATATTAATGACGTACTTACCATACGAGAAAATAGGATGTATTGGCCAATACTACGGCTTTAGTTTCCCATATGTTTCTGAAAGCGAGCGCTATTTCATGTATAGCAGAACTTGTTGCTGGGCTTGTTGGTAGGTAACTTCGAGAAAGCAAGACGGCTAAGCACCACCAGGAGAAAGAAAAGGCAGAAGTAAAGACGAACTTTTCTTGTGCTTCCTTTTTTTTTTTTCTAGTGGGGCTTATACGTCTACTTATCTCGACGCCATTCCATTGCTGAAACACTGCAAAAGACGGTGATTATCATGATTCGCGAGAAATTTGAGGATACGTTTAGGCGCTTATTTTGTAGTTTTGTTGCTGTCGTTTTCATCATTTTCGTATTCTCGTGCATCTTCTTCTTCTTTACCTACTCTTTTTTCTTTTTCCTCTACCCCTTCCACTTCCTTCTTACACTTGTCGCCCTTATGCAGAGTGGCGAACCGGATACTTGCATCTGTTTAAGCTCCCTTCTTTTAATTTCTCTCTTTCTAACTACATGACGTCAGAGACAGAGGCAAGTGATTAGGGAAAGGCAGGAAAGGCAACCACTTTGAACTTGGTCCAGGTTATCTTGTGCTGGGAGATGTGGAAGGAGGACTCTAGATAAGGGAGAGAGAAAAAAAAAAAAGGAAGTTCGCAGTACTAAGGAGTTCTAAGATATGCTTATACTACTTGGCGCGTTTTTTATTAAGCTATCCACGAACATTTGCAAAGCACATACTTCACGAAAAAGCTGGGCGGTGGAATGACAGCGTCGTACAGTATTTTTGATCAATAACACGACACAAACAAGAGACATATATAGATTACCCCTAAAGAAGCTAGCCGCACTTTTTCTTTTCTTTTCTTTCTTTTTTTTTTTTTTGAGCTCGCGTGTAGGAATGTTTTGCAAAAGAGGAAGTATGGTTTGCCACCGCCAGGATCGGTGTGACAGTGATAGCGGCCTACATGTATGAATGCAGCACACAGGCTTCCGGTGTCCTGGGAGTCAACACGAAGGGGCGTTCGCGCGACACTGTTCCCTCTCGGGGAGGAGATTATTTACAATTTGGGCTCGTGGTGCTTGAAGCCTTTCTCCTCTTTGGTCTCGAAGCGCCTTTATTCCCCTTCGAAGGCGTTTTCTTTTTTCTTGTAACTCGTCCCAGGGGTGCAGGATCAGCGTCGAGGCACATATCTCTAGTAGTAACGACTGCAGCCTCTCATTTTTATTTATGTTATTGTGCACTAGAACAAGGAGGAAAAACATATTCAGGTCCCGATACGTCATAAAATATTCTTGTCAATATAGAAATAAGACACAGAGGCGTAATGCACAAGTTTCTGCTAAGAAAACGAAGGTAAAATATACTTCAGAAAGATCGACTTGGTTTGGATTTATGTAGTGCACTTTTACTCTCCTTCGGAGGCCTTGACACTTCAATGTACGGATACAGTGTTTACCAAGAGGCGCGTGATAACCTTCATGATAATTCTGTGGTGCCATTTTGACTATTTTGACAGCTATGATTGGTGCCACTTGATTAATTTATTATTACTATAAAATATTTCTAAAACTTAATAAAAAGCTTGTAATATCCTTTCCTTTCTCAAACATATTCTTCACTTGGATGATTTAGTATGCTAGCGCACGGATACCTCATCGTTGTGCTTCTGTTCCTTGTTTCTTTAGCATTAACAATAATCTGTACTGTCATCCCGTCATTGTAACTTTCCCGCACCCTATCAACAGATCAATGGCGCCAAGAACGCCTCATGTCATGTTTGAATAACATTTTCTGTTTGATTTTGTTTTCGCAATGTCATCTTGCTAATGCAAGACTAGGCTAAATTTTGCAAGCTTTGCTTTCGCAACAAAGCCAGCAGAGCTGGTTCCAGTCATTAAGCACCTGAGATTTCTTCCGAATGCGTAAAAAAATAGTGTCTTTTTTTTGTAATATTTAGAACGTAGTGCTCAATATCACTGCTGGGTACTGCTTATAGTATTCTAGAAAAGGCACACATTTCTCAAGTTGTTATTATTACCGCTGTATACGTCTCGCGGACCAACATTGATACCACGGTGAATAACACATTCACAGGTTACTCGCCGCGGGCTACATTACATCGCGTTATACTCGATATAGATTTCGATCTCAGGTCTCCTACGTGTGCTATTTCTTATCATATCGCGCATCACAGGTCCCTCTTAGGCCTCACCAAGAGCAACAAACGAGGGATGTGCATACAGCATTCATGCTTAACAATTATTATGCGCCAGATTAAGCTGTGTGTGTATTATGTGGCAGATTAACAAACAAACAAACAAGGAAGGAAGGAAGGAAGCAAGCAAGCAAGCAAGAGTGCCATCGCAGTATACCATCTGTCGCTGAAAAGCCCTTCGATTTCATTAAGACTCTTCGCGGCAGTTTAGCGGATAAGACGTCCTGCCAATCTCGATGAAGCGGGTGCGGTTCCCGGCCACATGAACCGCACTTCAATGGAAGCGAAATGTAAAAGCCCTCGTGCACCTAGATCTAGGTGCATGTTAGGGAACCCAGGGCGGTGTAATTAATCCGGAGCCCAAACACTGAGGGGTGACTCATGATCATATTGTAATTTTTGATGCGTGTATTTCAGGTTTTGCATTTAATAACATTCCATTAAGAGCACCTTCTTAAAGGTTAATCAGTACGATTAATAAAGTAGACATGATGACCAAACCTGCCAGACACGAAGTAGAAGGACATCCAGGTTCGCTTAGGCAACTCTGGAAGTGTTTAGGTGAAAATGTTTTTGATGTCCTGGTGCAAATCGTTACAAGGATGAACAGCACACATGAAAGGAACTATAGGAGGTGCCGGTATTCAAACCATGCTCATAACTAATGCGGAGTACTAGCGAAAGCTAATTATCACGCATTTTATTACCCCGTAAGAAGCTGCATGTTACGGATATACAGCTTTGTACGGTTCCCCCAAAGTAGGGTAGCGAAGCGGACGTGTGTCTA
Organism: Hyalomma asiaticum; assembly: GCA_013339685.2. Classification (NCBI taxonomy): domain Eukaryota; kingdom Metazoa; phylum Arthropoda; class Arachnida; order Ixodida; family Ixodidae; genus Hyalomma; species Hyalomma asiaticum. Next base: position 131,241,056 of record CM023482.1, on the reverse strand, counting down.
GTCGACCTTTCCTTTCTCCTCCTCCTCCTACACTGCTTTGATAAATAATTCTTTATCATCGCCAGAGAGATGTAATATTTATTTATTTATTTATTTATTTATTTATTTATTTATTTATTTATTTATTTATTTATACATACTACAGCCCGTTAAGGCTATGGCAGGAGTGGGCGTGCATCTAAAATATATACATATATACACAAATATGCGAAGAATAGAGATTGGAGCAGGCAAGTAGAAACAATATATGAACATGTGAAGGAACTATACATCGGAAACGGCATTAAAAAATTGAGAAATTGGTAAAGAACGAACTTCGGCAGACAACAAATTGCAGTGTTCCAGTGATATATATATAAAGGAATGCGAAGAAGACGTGCCCTTTCTAGGCCTGCATTCACTTTCATTACTGTCACTAAACGCCCACGAAGCACTTTTTGAAAGGCCTTACATACAGACAACTGCGAATCAACGTGTTAGCTTTTTCAAATAGCATTTGTCCTTTTACTGTAGTGTACATGGTATTAGAGAGCTGCGCTAACACTTCGCTCGCATTCACTATACGGAATGTCTGGGAGCTTTGCAGCCGCCTATGGCACGTCGTATTCTTTATCTCGCACCCACTTTATAATATATATAGTTTATAAGCACTTTAGATGATAGGCGAGGAACACTGGAACGCACTACGTCGACAGCAACGGCAGCCCATATTTATTTTGCCGCCTCTGTAGACATACACAATTCAATAGCAACAGCATAGTCGCACAAACGCGCCGTTCGTTGCCGACGTGCCCAACGACTGGACTTCAGTTTGCGCAAAGGCGTGTCTCAAGTGCGTCACGGCGTAGGACTTCACAACGAATAGTCTGCCCTCCTTCCTTCTCCTCATCCCCTGCCCCCCTTTTTTTCTTGTGTATGTTTTTGGTAGCACAACTACGACGACAAGTCAATCGGCCGCAACACGAATGACCTGTCCTGGCTCTTCGCAGAAACTCCCCGAGTGCTCTCGAAGGCGCCGTGCGGCTGCTTTAATCCCGACGAAGCGCGTCTCTCGGTCGATTGGGTGCTGACTGACTGTAGCCGCTCGCTCCTCGCATTGTCGAAGGAAGTGAAAGCGCTGTCGCCTCATTCGACAGCTCTGTGTACTCCTAGGAGAACCTCTACAGTATGACACATATACATGAAAATAAGCGAATCGATAGACTGAGTGTGTATTACGCAATTGGCAACGTCACGCAAAGACAGAGTGACAGTTCCCAGGTGTTCATTGATTGATTTCTGGGGCTTTACGTCCCAAAATTGCGACATGGTTATGAAAAACGCCGTAGTCGAGGGCTCCAGAAATTTCTACGACCTGGGGTTTTTTTAACGTGCACCGAACTTGCACAGTACACGGGCCGCAACATTTCTCCTCCGTCGAAATGCAGCCGCCGCCGCTGGGATTCGATCCCGTGACCTCCGGATCAGCAGCAAAGTGCCATAGCCTCTGCACCACAATGGCGGAATTTGGTACGTATTCAGATGGCAGTCTTTCCAAGAGAGTTAACAGCGTCTACAACAAAGAAGCGATGAAAAAAAAAGGCAAACCAATTGCAGCGTCCTTTCTTTCACCGTCCCTTGTGCGTGTCGTCCCCCGTGTTGATATTGCTCTTATTAAATATGGTCGAGTTGCCAGTGACTCGTGGTGATACCATCGGAACAAGAATGTTAGCGAGAGTTATTTATTACAAATTATCTAGGGATTTTCTTTTACTCACCCCAGTAAACTCAGCGACTTCCCCAATCGGCAACAACAGCTTGTAGTGGGAATGCATTATGCGCAACAAAATTTCGCCTGCTTGCAGAAAGGTTTCACAGACAGAACTGCACTTATAAATGTGATTAGCTTCACAAAGTAACTTAATAAAAAACACGTGCCATTTCGCAAAATAAGTTAGTATATCGCCGTCAATTGGACAGTAGGTTAGGCCAAAATATTGTGATGGTCAGTCAGGTATGGTCTGAATGGCGGGCGCAACAGCCACGTTCACAAATTATTGTTTTACACTTCGGGAGGAAGACACACACACACACACACACACACACACACACACACACACACACACACACACACACACACACACACACACACACACACACACACACACACACACGCACGCACGCACGCACGCACGCACGCACGCACGCACGCACGCACACACACACACACACACACACACACACACACAAATGCACACATGCACGCACGCGCTTTCGCCCTGCAAGCAAGAGACAGCGAGCGGAAGTCGGCGGCTCAAAGACCGACGAAGGAAGCAAAATAACGTCGAAGGAAATGGTCGGATGTTCGCCAAGGGGTTTGACTGCCCACACGTTCTTATTAGGGAGTAACGACGCGGCTCAAGTACTCGGCTCACCGAGAGATGATATCTTTCGAGGGAGCTTCAAACAGTCTAGCGGGAGAACATTCCTGCTGGTGGCATTGCTCTTGTTTAAGAGTTGCAGTTACTAACGTTTTCCTGATGGAACGGGGAACAAAGTGCCTTACTTTTCTGGTGCTAATTATGGAAGCACTCTTCGTGATTACACCCACGGTTTTCACGACGGAGTGAAAGAAAACAACCGCGGGAATTCTGCCAGCTGCAGTCCTCTGAGCGTATGTGTGCACTGTAGCACTGAAACCTGCTCCCGTCGTCGCGTGCCCGCTCAAACGCCCGCGCACCGCCATCCTTGCGATCATGCTCGCACACCGGAAATCGTCGTTAAAACGAGCGTCGCCGTGAGGTAAAAATTTCTGGATGAAAGTACAACTCTTTAACGACTGCCAAAACAGTTTCAGCGCGTCATTACAGCGAACACAAACACCGTGTATTGGCATGTCCGATGTTGTTATGTGGAAGCTCAGTTCTGAACGGCTACCAGAACGGTTACAGCGCGCCGTAGTTCAGCGCGCAATACAACACACGTAGATCCGATAACATTAATACTTTATGGTACTTAAGCGAGCCGAAACCACGATGCGATTATGAGTCATGCCGTAGCGAAGGGCTCAGGGTTAATTTCGACTACCCGGAGTTAGTTAACGTGCACCACACTCGAGTGCAGAGGTGTTTGTGCGTTTTACCTTCGTCTATATGCGGCCAACATGGCGTCGAGACGAACCCACGTCCTCAGGCTTTGCAGTCCAAGCCCAAGAGACCTTCACCGCTAAGTTACGAAGGCAGATCGGGCGTTATCTAGAGACGACCTGCCGCAGCAGTTTAGTCTGTTGATAAATTAAATCATGACCAGAATGCTTGGCGTGATGCTGCTGTCAAGTTGTCCCAGTATAAACGGTGCCACGAGAATTCTAAAGTTTATTTCGCTGCCCTCTTTAAGTACTGGTCGTACAAGCTTCGACGGTACGTGAAAGATTTTCGGTGGCGTAATAGAGGCTCGCAAATATTGAGTTAAAAGTTGCAGCGTTTTAGTTCCTTGGCACGAATTGAGAAAAGTCGAATATTGGCACGCACTGGCTTACGTTTGAGCTGTTTATATGATACGCTAATGCTTTTTCTTTTTAGATTACGTGAATGACATCAACGGCACGAAACGTCTTAAGATCGCATTCTCATACGTAACACGAAACTTCAAATGACATAGCAGTGTACAACGTTCACTCCTGAATTCGAACGAAAGTCACATCTCACGGTCGTTACTGCGCCTACGCCTACGTTGCAAGACACACGTGTCCTGTATTACACGCGCGCAAAATCGAAGAGGCACGCGTATAGCGTAGTTTCTGGACGTAGGGAAAGCTGGCAGCCATACCAATCTTGCGGAGATGGATGACCAGCGTAGAAGTGCTGCTCGTTTCCGTTGCTGCTATCGCTCATATCAGTTCTCGTAGCCGTTCTTCGTAAGTGCATTGCTGCTCGGGCGTTCTTACCATCACCGCTCGACTGTTTGCCAGGTACAGGCGGGTACACTACCGCTTCTTCACGTACCCATGCTGTTAATTGAGTGTCCTCACAGCGCACACTTCATACTCGCCGTGCACGGCTGCGTCGACGCAGCACCTAGGGGCCTATACCGTACGATGGAATACGGGATACTATTGCGTGCCTGTACTCCCTGATTGGTAAATTCTGCCTTGACGGGCAGAATATTAACAAACGCTTGCCCAATCACGAACTTCTGCCGTGAGAAACAAAATTGACCAATCACTGAGGACCAAAATGGTAGAGTATTCTCCGTATTCCGTGGTAGGTATCGGCCCCCTAGGATCGATTGACGATACATTTTTTTCCCTGCTACCTTCTTCCTTTCTCGGCGCATACGTATTTCACCAGCGAGAGAGAGCACGTAATGCTCCCGCTGTACACGATCGCGCTCGCAGACGTAGCGTTTCGTCTAGCCTCCTCGCCCCTTCATGATGGCGCACGGGGTTACACTAAACCCTTATCCGTCTACGCTCTCCTGCGGACGCCACAAAATTAAGGAGGTGATCCATATAACAGCTCGGCTGTAAAAGACAGCAGCTTGCAAGCTTCAACACTATGGTAAACACGATAAAATGCATTTGGTTAGGTTCGTTGCGTTTAACCTTATGTCAATAACTAACTGTCGCGATTTCACGACGTACAAAATCTGAAATCGTGGATCACAAAGGGCGATAGGGAAAGTGGTAACTTAATCAGGATATCATGTGTGGCCATCTCGTGAGAAGTAATCAACCTGTCGCCATTTCAGACAGATTGTTGCTCTCGCATGCCTTGTTAGAGCAAGAAAACATAATCTCGACAGTAGTCACCAGCTGTGAGTGCGTCAACCACAGGGGCTGCGGTTTTGTGACGGAACACATGATGGCGAGCGAAAGCAGGCGATAAAGGCGATAACAACTATGCAAAGAAGAACTATTGCAATATCATATGGTGTGAGTCGCTATGATTATAGTCGCTTTTTGCACCCGACCCGCAGAGTCTCACCATAAGTCCCTACAAGCAGCAAAAATTCTGGGCCGACATTCAAGGAGACGTCTTACGATAATTTCAACCAACGCTGACACTGGACACGCTACTGGCGATGCCTGTCGGCCAATGGCAAAAATAACTTACGAAATAAACATTTTCTGGTTGCAACTTCAGGCCTCTTTTTCCTTCTTCCTATTATTATTATTATTATTATTATTATTATTATTATTATTATTATTATTATTATTATTATTATTATCGAATGTGAGGCCACAGAACACCGAGAATAGAAATGGAAATCGACATACAGACAAAATAAAAACGCTGTTGTGATGCATACCGTGATTTTCATCGCATACACCATTCGTGAAATCAATTCTTTGCCCGACTAGCATTTGATGCACGATGGCGGCCGTTGTCGATAGCACAAAGAAAGAAAAGAACAAAGTAACAAAGACCTCCTCCCCCCCCTCTCCCCCCCCCCCCCCCCAAAAAAAAAAAGAGAGATGAACATGCAGACAGAGAGCGTATGTGCGTCCCTGACAGTTTCGGAGCATCAGATCGGAAGCAGCTACTGGTATTATTTCCGTTTTGTTCTTATCTGTTGTTTCCTTGTGGAGTTTCCGCTGCGTATATTTACACATTTCGAGCTGAATTAGAACCGAGTTCCGGTAGGTAGTGAGGCGGAAGCGCGGGTGTGAGAAGAAATGGGCTAGATTTTCTTATCTTTCTGTGAGAACGCTGCCGGTTCGAGCGGAGAAGGTTCCCTGTCGATACTCAAATGAGGAATATGCCGACATTTTGTTGCTGCATCTGTTATGCCGAGCACAATGAATCAGTAGTTGGGACACATTTGTTTCCAGCCAACTTCGCGTGTTCTAGTTCGAGTCGCACACGGCACACGTATATGCATGCTGAAACAGTGAAATGCCGGCGCGCACGCGATCCGACGTTACTCTGACGCGGGGTGCTATCAGTCGTGTATACGTTATTTCCGTGTAGACTTGCAACATTCGCAAAATTGCGGCACTGCGTTCGGAAGCATCGCGCTGTCTTTCTGCTTTTTTTCCCCCTCTTGTAGTTGATTATCCGCATCAGAACGCATTTTTATTGCAAGCTGGCCACGCCTATTGCTTTGCCGGTGTTGGCGCGCAATATTGCGTGGGAGGTTGTTTGCGCAACAGCACAGGGGTGTGTCAGGTGCGGCTATTGGTGCGAATGGTCATACATATATGACTGGCCTCACGAGATAGATAGATAGATAGATAGATAGATAGATAGATAGATAGATAGATAGATAGATAGATAGATAGATAGATAGATAGATAGATAGACGCCGCTTAATAAATACAGGCAGATGGGGCGCACAGTGCGGGCCAGCGGCACAGAACGCAAAATAAGTACACCTCGACACCAAATACACTTCGACACCTCGCGGCCACACGGACCGGTTCACGAATTTCCAGTGCGATGCAAGCTATGTATGGATTATCCTGTATACCTGTTCTACACGTGTGCCCATTTTAACAGTGAGATGAAGAAGGGCATCTGGTGAGATCTGTGCCTGCAAACACCGATATGCTGAAAGATAAGTGCTCGAAGATTTCAGCTTGACGCGGTAGAACCACCTCGCAGAATTCCATATCGCAAAGTAACACGGCAGGAAAACTATGTCAAATTGTAAACTAAGAACGCTGTTCTTTCTATGTTTTTTTTTAACTATCAACCTACGTCGCTTTGTTACGCAATGACAGTGCGGAGCTACGTTGTTGGCAAACTAGTACACTGACTTCGCAAGCTAGTGGGTTGGTAACAGTATAGGTGGTTTTGCCGAGCCGACGGGGTAAATAAATAGCTTGCTCGAACAGAGAAGAGGAAGAAAACACTGAAGACAACGTTGCGTTAATCCGGACGTATATGTGACTCGTAAAAAAAAAAAAAAAAGCGGGCGGAAAGAACACGAATAAAAAAAAAAAGGAAAATGTCGAAAACGAATACTGCCTTTGAGTGCCACACGACTCTGTCGCATCTTTACTGAGTCCCCCTGAAAGCCGTCGACCTCTCACACGATTGCCGCAACTCCATGTATGCTGTCTCCCAATGTACAGTGCCCCCCAAAAATCTTGTCAGGAGTCGTTCGATTCGACCAGCAGTCTACGGAGCGGCTTCCCATGTTCGCACTTTTTCCTTATCGAGACCCAAGGGAGGAAGCGGGTATGTTTGGCAATGACGTCCCGTAACGCAACTGTTACACGTAACATAAAAAAAATCGATAGGTAAGACCTTGTTACGATCCAGTGGTGCAACGATGCCGAGAAGTAAGTATATACACGGGCTGTTTTTACGGCCGAATCGTTTGTTTTCTTTTACATTAAGCCATGCTACGGTGGTTCTTTTATTCTTTTCATTGGTGTTTGCGTTAAGCCTTTCATAGACCAACGAGGGCCTTGTCCTAGAGACCGCTACTGCCTGCCGCGTTTTACTGCTATGTTATTCATGGGCGAATCCGATATCTGGCTCGTAGGGCGGTCCCCGTGCCAACATTCCGTGCGTTGTCTCTTATTGCGCAGGCGTAATTTCGGACGTGCGCGCTAGCTGTGAACGATAAGCGACCTAATTTTAAGTAGAGGGGATCGCGAACAATTATAATCAGTACCTTCTTTTCCTGAAACTTGGTTGATTCGCTGTATGTTATCGTATTTGATGAGCCACGTTTCTGCTTTGCTCGCAAAACAAATGCAGCAACTGGAAGAGTGTTTGATCTACCCTTCCGTGAAACTGAAGTACAGGCCTTGAAGTGGATTGGGTCTAACGGAGCTCCAATCGCCTCAAGCCTTTTATCTACCGCTGTGTCGCAAAACAGGTAATCTATTTTGCTGTGTTTATCTCGCATCTCTCCTTTTCCTTTAGCGATGCGCTTCTTTTTTTTTTCCTTGTTCAAACATTGACTCCAGCGATTTCCCTGGTTCTTGATTTGTGGGGTTTAACGTCCCAAAACCAGCTCTGATTATGAGAGATGCCGTAGTGAAGGTCTCTGGAAATTTCGACCACCTGGGGTTCTTTAACGTGCACTGACATCGCACAGCACACGGGCCATTTCCCTGGTTCGATGAACTTTGAGTAATCGTACAAAGCTGCTCCTTTGTCCGTCGCGGTGGTCAAGCTGTTACGGTGCTGTACACTGCTGACTCGAAGGACCCGGGTTCGATACCGGCCAGGGCTGTCGCATTTCCAATAGAGGTGAAAGCGGTAGAGGCCCGTGTACTGCGCGTTATAAGAGCATATTAAAATAGTCGGTCAAATTTTTTCTGAGCCCTCCAGCGTGGCGTGCCCTATAATCATCTGTTGGTTTTGGAGCATAAAACCCCGGAAATTATTATTGATGAAGCTGTTTCCTGGCACTCTGCCATTCGCGCAGCAGATAGGGTCCAGTTACTGCTCCATAGTTGCCACATCACATCTCAGTGAGCGTTTACTTCTCGGGTGAGCAGAGCTTATGACCGAGATAGTTGGCAAACGAATAAATAAATAAATAAATAAATAAATAAATAAATAAATAAATAAATAAATAAACGACCCAAGAAAAAAAAGAAAGAAAAAAAAAGATGAAGGGCAAAGGTAGGGGGTTAACCAGATATCGGTCTCCGGTTTTTCAACCCTGCACTGGGGAGAGGGGTTAGAAAGATGACAGTGAGAGTGAGTACAATATTTCACACACACACACACACACACACACACACACACACACACACACACACACACACACACACACACACACCCACCTTGTGTATATATATATATATATATATATAGAATCAAAGGGTCACGTTGAAAAAACATAACATTTATTACGACGTTTCGGCCGCGAGACCGGCCTTTCTCAAGCTTCTACTACAAATGGTACGCACAAAGTCTACATGACAGTAACGGGGAAAAGAAAGGGAGGGAGCATGGCTGAAGTTGAAAGGGGGAAAAGACGAAAGGAAGAAAAGGGGGAGGGGGGCGGTGTATGGAAGAGTGGTGGCGGCCTTGAAAGCCCAAAGATAAAATTAAAACCACGTGTTTGACGTATACCGAAGTAGAAGTTAAATGAGGGAAGGTGGAGAAGGAGCGGTTTCGGCGCCGCCGCTTTGAGTCACGGGAGCCGTGCATGTAGCCATCAGCGCAGCCCTCTCCTCAGGGCACAACACGCAGCTCCAAGAAGCGCGACGCATGGAGGGCTAAAGAAAGCCAGATGTAGAAAAACTGAGAGCTGTGGCGGCCTGTAGCAACAGGAAAACTGCCTTGGGAAGTTAGAAGATAAAGGAGATACGGGGTGAGATAAAAGAAAGGAGAAAAAGGAGTAGAAAAAGAACGAAAGAAATAAAAGGAAGGGGAGGGGGCGGTGGGCGCGTGGACGCCTGTGTGAGGTGGAGCACAGAAACATTTGCAATACGATGACAGTAAGGTGCACAGTCACAAATACAAACAAAACGGGCTCAGCTGAACAGCCAATACGGATAAAAGCGCGCAATAGAAATATACAGTAACAGGAGAAACAGAATACCATTGCGAGTGTCTTACACAGCAATTATACATACGTATATGTATGGAAACATGCACTAATACACAGACGTATCTAAACACACCTACATACATACACACTCAAAGCATACCTATACATATATATATATATATATATATATACATATTAATTTTTAAGGAATGTTAATTTGCCGACGGTCTCGTTAAGCCCGCCAGACATAGTGTTGAACTTGTGTATTAGGTATGATTCACACGCCTCCCTGTCGTAATGGGTCTGGAAGCCGGATCGCAGGATTGTGACTCTGAATTTGTCGAATTGGTGTCCAATGATATTTGCGTGTTGTGAAATTGGAAGTTGCGGCAGTGATTTTACGTGGGCCCTATGGTTATTAAAACGAACTCTGAAGGAAGTTTCCGTTTGTCCAATGTATTGTACGCGACAGACTGTGCATTCTAAAAGGTAGACGACGTTGCGTGTGTCACAATTGAGTTCACCCTGAATTTTATAGCGAAAGGAAGATGCGCTGCTTTGCGCCACGTCAGTTGTGTTAATCACACGGCAGACCATGCACCTCGGTTTGTGACAGGGTGCGCAACCTTTGTTATTTTCGCGTGTCGTTGTGGATGTTGTTACTCTGTCCCGTATATTTGCTGCACGCCTGTAGGCTACACGAGGCGGTTCTGGAACGAGTTGCCGCATTTTCTCGCTCTGTAAAAGGATGTTGTGATGTCTCCGCAAAATGGAGTTGATGTTAAGTGCAGGAGATGAATAAGTTAGTATGAGATTGACATGTGCGTTTTGTTTGACATGAGTGGTTTTTCGAATGAGGTCACCGCGCTCTTGTTGCCCGGCTTTTCTTATGGCATCCTCAACGACCGACGAAGGATAGCTTTGGCGCTTCAGGTCCACACGGAGTTGCTCGCAGTTGGATGCGAAATCCTCTTCTTTAGAGCATATTCTTTTAAAGCGCAGGGCCTGACTATATGGAATGGAGGTCTTGCAGTGTTTTGCGTGGCTGCTGTGGAAGTGCAAGTAGTGGTGCCTATCGGTCGGTTTCTTGTAGACAGTTGTTAAAAGCTTGTTGTTGGTAAAGGTAATTGTCGTGTCTAGGAAATTTACTTCCGAAGCCGAATATGTAGAGGAAAATGAGATACTTTTATGGACGTTGTTATAATTTGATATGAATTTCAACAGTTCAGCTTCCTCGTGAGGCCAAATTAGGAACACATCATCGATGAACCTTTTGTAGAGGAGGGGCTTTAGTTCGCAGCTCTCAAGAAATTCGGATTCTAGTACGCCCATGAAGATGTTTGCATAGTTGGGGCCGATTTTCGTACCCATTGATGTGCCACTAACCTGGACAAAGTGTTTGCCATCGAATTCAAAGTTATTGAGTTCCAAAACCAGTTTTAAAAGAGTTTCCAATGTTTCCGCGTCTACTTTCTTGTCCACAGAAGAATGTGTATAAGCGTGCACAACTGCCCTGATGCCGTCCGCGTGTGGGATGTTTGTGTACAGAGAATTCACTTTCACAGAGAATTCACAGAGAATTCACAGAGAATTCCTTTCGTCTTTTCCCCCTTTCAACTTCAGCCATGCTCCCTCCCTTTCTTTTCCCCGTTACTGTCATGTAGACTTTGTGCGTACCATTTGTAGTAGAAGCTTGAGAAAGGCCGGTCTCGCGGCCGAAACGTCGTAATAAATGTTATGTTTTTTCAACGTGACCCTTTGATTCTATAATTGACCTGCTGCCAAGGATTTATCTTTGAAGTATATATATATATATATATATATACACACACCTTTGTATATATATATATATATATATATATATATATATATATATATATATATATCATCAGCCTGTTTAGGTCCACTGCAGGACGAAGGCCTCTCCCAACGATTTCCAATCCACCCTATCCTGAGCGAGTTGGTTCCACTTTATGCCCGCAAACTTTCTAATTTCATCGCTCCATCTAACCTTTTGCCTACCTCTGTTGCGTTATGGATACCCTCTCGTGGTATCCATTCCGTCGCTCTTACTGTCCACCTATTATCCTTTCTCCTCATGACATGTCCTGCCCAGGTCCACTTCTTTCTTTTAATTGATAAGATAATATCGGCTACTCCTGTCTGTTCTCTGATCCATTCCGCTCGTTTTTTATCTCTTAGCGGTACCCCTATCATTTTTCTTTCCATTGCACGTTGTGTGCTCCTTAGTTTCATCTCTAGTTTTCATCTCTAGTTTCATCTATATATATATATATATATATATATATATATATATATATATATATATACAAAGGACGCTCCAGTTGGAGGCGTTCACAAAGGCCGGTAGATCTCAAAAAGCGCAGCAGCGCTTTCATGGCCGTCTGCGACGTGAGGTCTCGGCGATGTCGTAGAATTCCTTCTTCCGTCAGTGGTCGGTCGTCCAGTTGGTTGAGTGCATAGCGAAGGTATTGCCTCTCTGCCCTGTACTGTGGGCAGTCACATAAAATGTACCCTACTGATTCTTCGTGACTGCAGTGGTTACAGGCCGCGGTGTCGGCCATTCGTATGCGAAACGCATAGGCACTGGTGAACGCAACGGCCACCCATAGTCTACATAAAAGCGCGGCTTCTCCTCGGCAAGTCCTGGCTGGGTCTCGCAGGCTTAACGTCGAATCAAGAGAGTAAAGTCAGGAATGCGTGAAAATGTGTGTCGCCCCACTGCGACACTGCACTTGCGAGCCAGCAGATGAAGCATCCGTGCAGCGTCCGTCCTTGGCAATGGTATGGGCATTCTTGTTGGTCCACAACGCAGAACGGGCGGTTAGATGGCCCGTCCGTTGCCTACAATCCCGCATTGACTTGGAAGATATTGAAAAGTTATATTGTGGCCTGCCTTCCCTGTATGCTGCAGCATCTCGGTAACCTGGAATACCAGCTGTTCATGTGGTCCGCGGCGTAGAGGTGACAGTAGGAACTGCAGTGCCGTCTTCGAGTCCATTT
>CM023482.1:131196088-131223588 GCA_013339685.2 Hyalomma asiaticum | reverse complement strand
GACTGCGGCACAAAGCCCCACGCGCCTGCAATACCCAGCGCACCCCGCAGATAGAGACACATCGCCAAAGGTCCTTGTTCTGAAGTCCCGTCACATTATTCAGTGCCTTAAAGATCCGAAAGTGCCCCATCTGCCTTTCCTTTCTCCTTTTCCTCCGAATATGCACCGTTCATAATATTCTGGGCGCCCATATCTCTCTCATAGTCGATGCATGTTTGCATTTTTGGTGTAACCAACCTAGTTTCCGCCCTCCTCCCCTCCCCCATTAGGGATTTTCTCGGATATAGAATCGAAATAGAATCAGAAGGAGGGGACAACGTTTATTCGGAATAACTGTTTTGCCCATTCACTGTTTTTGTTTGCTCTTCGATGATCTGAACTTTGAAAACCTTTATTTTCTTTGATAAGGGCGGTAAAGGAAGATCGCTATAGAAATCTTATTGCTTTCCAGAGCGGGTTTCAGTCTTTCTTTGTAAATCGTAAAGTATAATTCTTAAGCATCTATGTTCGCTTACACAAGCGCAAGGTTCCACTTCCTAGTTTTATTTTCCACTTGGTAGAAAATGCTACGATTCCAATAGAAGTCACAAACATCAGCTCGATAAAGAAGCTACACTCTGCTGGCTCCAGTTAATGCAAAAACATATACAGCGCGCCAACTAGTATTTATCGCGCCTGGGTGTACCGCACTTGTACTTTTGTTGCACTTTATGACGAAATGTCAGTGATTATTTCCTCCCCGGAAAGCGACAGCTGTGCCGCGTTCGCCGTATATACATCAGTATGCATTTAATTGTTTAGTGCGGATGCGTTTATTCACGCTGAGATTTATGCTGTTATTAGATAATTTTATTGAGCTCCTCTGATACGTCTGATAAGAACACTGACTGTTTCAAATATGCGGCTTCCAGCAGACGCATGAGGTAATGTGAAATCAATAACCCCACAATATGGGACGGCATAGCTGCATGCTTTGGCTCGAGATGGCTCTAAGGCTTTCTTGAACAACCTGAACACCAATAATAAGGTCCTTCTACATGCATGAATAGTAGAATATGTATACAACAAGAGCGCTGCGGCAACCCCTAAAGTAACTCAGAGCACTAGTACAAGTTTTCCTTCATTTTGCATGCGTAGTTTCGTAACATTACGCTGCAGCACAGCGCGGTGTGCCGCTTTGTAGAAGACCTGCTTGTTCGTTGGGCGTGAGCACTTTGTCAAACCTGAAAATGTGCGTCACAGCAAAGCGTGCTCTATTTCCGGACCTGTCTTGCAGCTGGCGAAGTGCTTGGGAGGCACGCAATTTCCGACTCTTTCTATGCCGCTTGCATAAACGTACGTTAAAAAAGAAAAAGAAACGAAAGCAAACAAACCAACACGAATATAGGCGTAGAGGAACGTGCATACCAAACATCTATTTCGTGGCATGCAGATCTTTTTTCGATATAAAACGATTCAAGTGGTTTACTCCGTTGTTGATGGCGAATGCGCATCTCTTCACGTTCCTGAATACAAGAGAATCACGTATATTTGAATGACGGAAATTTTGAAGTTGTGTTGTAACACTCGCAGGTAGCACAGTTACGTTGCTGCCTAGAGAGTTGTGCCGCTGCAGTCGGGATGCAAGATGGCGCTGCTGGCGACTTATGGTGGTAATAAAGAAACTATTGAACGTGTTTCTTAGCGCGAAGAGGCTGTGGAAAAACGGCCATGTTGGCTCACTTTGACGAGAGGCTGGTTTCGGAGCAGAAGGTCCTAGAATGCCAACCTAAACAATCGTCGCGCCGGAAGCCGACGAAGGAATTATTGAACGTTTCACGTGGCAGCGGCCTATTAGAGCGACATTAATCCTCGGACTCCTCATCCTTTCTTTCTTTTTAATCTTTGGCTACATGCAAGTTTTCTGTTTGCCCTCTCCTTTCCATCCTTTCTTTCTCTCAGTACAAGATAACGAACCAGAAGTTCCTCTTGCGGTTAAACTCTGTGGCTCTCAGTCATTTTTCTTCTCTATTTCCCTACATGCAATGTTGCACGTGAATTGAACTTTCTGGCCATCAACATTCTCGGCCAGCAAGCTCGGCATCTTGAGCCGCGTACGATCGCGTGAGTGAGTGACAATCGCGGCAGTTTCAAACAAGACAACAGAACTACAAATAAAACGTACTAGGCGCGTCGAATGCATATGTCGCAATTTACTTGAAGCGAAGCTTGGGCGAAGCCGCTTAAGTAAACTGTGCACAAAAACTGAATGCAATGTGCACGCCTGCTCATATAATCTTACCTTGCCACGCGTAGCCTGCGTTAGATCATGCATGACTTGCAGTATAGAAAGATGGAGACAAGCAGTGACTAGGCTACACCGTTTCTTCGATAATCACGTGTGAATAAACAAACATTTAAATAATCGAGTGCACCAAAGATAAATATATTTACGTAACCAAGCATGCCGGTTCACAGTCCATCCTTCTTCTAAGCACCGTACACTGGGAGATCATTCATATAGATGCGCACTATGAAGCGCCGACGCAGTCGGTGTCTTTTCTTTTAAAAAGAAAGAATACACAGCATATGGGTATGCACATTGAGCTTCATATCGACGCGCATAGGCACAAAACAAAGGCAATGCGGAGACGCGAAGGAAATCGGAATGCTCGGTATGAAAGGCTCCTGGAGAACTGAAAGCGCTGCTCGCGGAAGTCAAGCAGTGATTTCGGGGGACTTATGACGCAGGCTGTACGACTCGGGAAAGGCTTACGCCGAAAGGGAAAAAAAAATAGAACGACTATTTTCCTTATTGATCTGGGGAGCCTTAAACGTCGAATGCGTTTTTAAGCCTCTCCTTTTCCACTCTCCTTTGTTTCATCACTGTTTACTCTCTTCTTCATGGTCGATAGTGTATATGTATCTATGTGCGCGGCCCATTATTCTGTTAATGCTTTCCTCGAGGTTTAGCGCGAAAAGAAAGAAATGAAAGACAAGCGCGCGATCTTTCCGCGGCGCCGGTTAGGAGCCCCTTCATTCAAGCCGCATGCGCGTATTTTTCATATTGCACGGCAAAAAGTCAGGAGTTGTAGTGTTTGGGAGAGAGAGGCTTTGTTCTGACTTTCTTACATTGGCTCTATTTAGTCTTTTTTTAGGAAAACGGCTACAAGCTCCAAACATCTTACCTCCGCGGAACCTGCATTTCACCCGCATACATCGAGCTTGTGCTCACGGGGCTTATTCTTTCACTTCCGTTGCTTTTCTTTCACCGAGTTCTTCCGTTTCCCCCGCGAGAAGTCTGTTGGAAGAACGAGTGCGTTATGATGAGCTCGGCGAGTTCCATTGTTTTCGTGAAGCGCTTTATTTATCTTTCACTGGTGACTTCAAATAAATAGAGTGCTATTCGCCAACAGGGCTCACGTAGCGTGTTCGGTCATGTGTTGAGCATGCGTCTGTGTGCATGTGTAGGGTGCAATGAAAACGGTGACCCCTGAGAGAGAGAGAGAGAGAGAGAGAGAGAGAGAGAGAGAGAGAGAGAGAGAGAGAGAGAGAGAGAGAGAGAGAGAGAGAGAGAGAGAGAGAGAGAGAGAGAGAGAGAATGCAAGACCTACATGGGCAATCTCACAGTGTCAAAGGCGCTCGTCTGTAGGTCATAAGTTATCAGAAAGCCAAAAAAGTGCGTTCACTGCATTCCAAGCTGTTGATCAGTGAAGCACGGTATTGTAAGATTATCTGTTCACTCAGAAAGATGGCACGTGACTTCTCTTTTGCTGAAGGAGGTTAAAATAACGTAAGATATGCATAAGAGAAATGTCATCTTGGTTTGCGCATTTAGTTTACAAAATGGAGCAGTTCAGTATCTCGCGATCTTCACTGACAACTCTTCGTATTGGCATGAAAGAAAATTATACATACATAGAAAACTCCATACAGAATGTTCCCAGGGAGTGTGTCTAAGTAATGCGTATAGCTAGCCTGTTGAGTCGAGTAGTGTACTGTTTCTTCTCGATTAAGTCTACTATACCGTCATTGTATTTCCTGCGTTTGTTCTGCGCAACCCTGTTGTCGGGCTGCATCGGCACCGCGCTTTAATGTTCTTATTTAGCGTTAGTCTGCGCGTGGAATGGATCGACAGAAAGCGCTTCTCGCCATGCATCAAAGCACGTAGGGTGCGCAGTGTGTTAAGCGTTAAATTTTCGCAATGCCTTACAATGTCTGAGCTTTCCTTGTGTGTACAATGGACAATGTCGATTTTACACGTTGTTCTAGAATACGATTTCATTCACCAAAGTGTTCTCCCTTTGCATTTTAATACGCTAATGCATTGTACCCCTTGTACTATTAGTATGGTTGATGCACAACCACTTCACGACAGCGTTGGTGTGTAACTCAATGTGTAACATACTAAGCTTCGGGGTATATGAACGCGGCTTCGAAACACAGTACCGAACAAAAACTAAATTTTTACACATTTACTTCTACATACAGGCTCGCGTTACGTGGCAGAGGAATAGTTCTCGCTGAGTTGGCATAGCTGTGCTTACATACTTAAAAATATCACAAATAGACAGATACCGTAGATGCCATATATATATATATATATATATATATATATATATATATATATATATATATATATGCAGGCTACACTGAGCTGTCACGCGTACAAATACCCGGAGTTGTATCTTCTGCTAGACCATGTAACCACGTAACCTGGAGATAGGGGTCAATTCCATAGCACCGAACAGCCTCACGAGGTGGACATGTACTGATTGATACTTATTGATTCAGAACTGTCAGAGCGGGAATCAAAACCGACATCGTAATATAACCTAGGAAATTCAGAAAACAGACTCCTTCTTTTGAATTTTCATCCCGAGTGGTGATTGGAGAGGAGGCCACTCCAAACCGTTGAGCACAAATATTTACACTGCACACGTCGTTAGCCAACACAACAGCGAGAGCTGACGCTGCGAACCAGCTTGTTACCAGTTTAGGAAGCACCCCCACGCACTTCTAACTTACCACAAATGCCCCGCAGCACTGCCTTCCGTGAAGGTTTAGAACCCGGCCGCTGGACGGCTAGACCAGAGGTAAAGATTCCAGAAACTATGACCGCAGCTGGTAGCCCACATCTAACACATGAATAGGCCCAGGAAAATTCGCTCACGACTAAGCCAGTCGCCAAATTGACTTGTCGAGAAAGGTAGCGACTAGTTAACAAAGGCAGTTTATCTCTCCAGCAATGTTCCTATTTATGCTTCCATCCACGTCTCTTAAAACCGATGCTGGCAAGAACTGTGAGACCAAGTAATAGTAAGTCTCCGCTAGACGTACCTTGTTTATTTTCGGGACGAGACATGTACTGCTATAATGTTTAGCTTGCAGCCGTGGCTCGTCGTCTTTGTTTTCTCCCCGAATCTCTTCGTCAGCTATTACAATAAGTTCAAGGGGAAGTTCTTGGGATTTTGGTTTAGGGTTAACCGTTATTGTCGATCGATTAGATAGTGCGCTATTTTAGCCCTCAGTAAAACTGCGCTCCAATAAATATATCGCCATGCCAACGTTGATGTCTCGCCTTTGTTTTTAAATCGGTATTGCAAGATAACAGGAGCAAGAGACATTGTCCGTAGGCTCATGTTTCTCTCGAAACAGTATCAGAAGTTTACTGAGAACATTACTATTGCCGCTCAGATACTTGCACACGTATAGTAAAACAGGGCGCGTTCTTCAGCAAAGAAGATTACGACATGCAGTTTCTTGATACTCTGGTCACCGTATCAGTGTACTCAAAACTGTCGTAAGGTTTTAGGTTGTGCTTCAGTGTAACATTAGTGATGATGGATATTGCCATCGAGACGAGATACATGCATTACGCAAGTTTTTTTTTTCTCCTCATGAACGACTGCACTACTCGGGAACTATAAAATCTAATCGCAGCGTGTGTTCGTGCTATTCTCAACACGAGAGCCCGAGAATCAACCTTTTATTGAGCCGCTGCCGGAGATTACGTGTGGGTAATAACGGTATAACGCGTTTTCTTTACGGCCGATGTTTTACGAGGCTGGAGGTAAGTTTTATTTCAGACAGTGTTTGGTATAACGGCAAGACACAAACGTGAAACATAAAAAAAAATTATTTTTTCAATGGGACATAGTGCGAAATATTAATGACCGTCGTAGTTTTTCGTTCGTAGTTTTTATTTACGGCGGACTGCGCTTGGAGGTGCCTTCCAAACTAAATTAGTTTGCGCAGATATCTTTGGGAAAAAATCACACTTGAATACGATTATGCAGGCGAGCAATAGATTTGTTCTTCATATGCGATATAAATAAAATTGAATTCACAACATTTGTTCGTGAATCAACAGATAAAAAATAAATAAACGTCACATCACCTCACCTAGCGCCTAGAGCTTGCGCCACGAACCAGGAGGACAAGGAGGGCGCGAATATCCAGACAGCCAATCAATCAATCAATCAATCAATCAATCAATCAATCAATCAATCAATCAATCAATCAATCAATCAATCAATCAATCAATCAGTCAATCAAATAAATAAAAGCGAAGCCTCGTGATATAAGCAGCGAGCAGGTATTCAAGAACCGTGCTATCATGCTTGCTCCTCTTCGGACCCTAGCTACTACAGTATTCTTTTGCGTTTTCAGAATAACTGTCCACTGTCCGCGATTCGCCATGGAAAGAAAAACACTTGCTCAGACGCTACACCAAATTGACGATCGGCCACTTTCCGTACAGGTGCTGCTCGAACACCGCCCTCATCGCTCATCGGCCCACAAAGCACTAAAAGCAATTTTGCGCTTTTTGAAGATGACTGGTTTGCGCGAACGTCTTTGACTGTTGGACTTGTCCTACGACGTCTATTTAATTATTCCCCTTCAACCCCTCTCTCCCACCTTTCTATTCCTCCTTCCCATTCCCCCACTGTAGGGTAGGCAACCAGACGCCTTTCTGGTTAACCTCCCTGCCTTTCCGTTTTTTCCCCTCCCTCCCTCCCTCCCTCCCTCCCTCCCTCCCTCCTTCCTTCCTTCCTTCAGAAGAAGAAGAAGAAGAAGAAGAAGAACTGGCTCTTTATTACCTGCCATTAATTTTTTTTCTTTGTTTTGCCCATTCTTGCGCCGTTCTCTCTCCTCATATGCAGGGTAGTCAGGCGCGCGGACACATATTTGGTTAACATTAGGCATCTCGCTCATCTCATACGCGCACAATCGAGTATTCCATTCGTGTGGTAACCATAAACAGAAACAGCGACCTAGTTGTGGGCGATGGGCTTATACTGTATACACATGACAGTCGATTCACGTCAACAACGATCTCGCGTGACGCCAACGCCGACAAAAGCATCGATCTGTTTTGACTGACTCACGGGCAAGCTTTTCCAGCTGACTTACTCATGAAGCTTAGTCCGAAGAAGATCAACGAAGAACGCGTCTTACTTGAAATATTCAGTGCTAGGAATACATTATTTCGCATCTTCTAGCCTCGTTGCATACGCTAGAAAGTGCCGTCACGCTTTGCATTGAGGAAGAGCTCAGTGTTAATCACGACTCGAAGGCGAATGTTTTGATAGCGATATAGGAAATTGTACGTCGCTCTTTCTGGAGAAGAAATTTGTTACTTTATTGCAGGGGACAATAGCGATGTTGAAAAAGTATGAATTAAGTGTTCGAATGGCGAAATTGCAGAATTGAATATGATATCAAATACCTCTAATGCGAAGCACGAATTTCGCATGGAGTCAATTTCGTTTAAAATATGAGTATCGTGCACTACTTTCAAAATACCTTCCGCAGAATATAGATGCTTGTAAATGACAAATTTTGCATTTATCTGCGGCCCTATTGCAATGGGAGGGGCTAAACAAGGAAATTGAAATTAGGTGCAAGAACAAAACGAGGCCGTTCCCATTGAATGATGTAGAATTTATTCATCACTCACTCACTCACTCGCCCCGCCACGGTGGTCTAGTGGCTAAGGTACTCGGCTGCTGATCCGAGGGTCGCGGGATCGAATCCCGGCCGCGGCGGCTGCATTTCGATGGAGGCGAAATGTTGAGGCCCGTGTGCTGTGCGATGTCAGTGCACGTTAAAGAACCCCAGGTGGTCGAAATTTCCGGAGACCTCCACTACGGCGTCTCTCATAATCAGAACTGGTTTTGGGACGTAAAACCCCACAAAACAACAACAACAACAACTCACTCACTCACTCACTCACTCACTCTTGGGCGATGTGGATGGATGGATGTTAGGAGCGTCCCCTTTATATCGGGGCGGTAGCCGGCGGGCCACCAAGCTCTACCTTTATTTTTTACTTTGTTTTCCCGAATCACACATATTTTCACAACAAATTTCCTCCTCGCCTACATATTGTATCTATTATCATTCCGATGTCAGTGCACGTTAAAGAACCCCAGGTGGTCGAAATTTCCGGAGGCCTCCACTACGGCGTATCTCATAATCATGCCGTGGTTTTGGGACGTTAAACCCTTTAAATCAAATAAATCGATATTACAAAATCCAGTTTTAGCAAGAAATAGCAATCTGTCGCACATACGTGACAACCAACTTAAATACTTAAATGCGTTATATCGTTTCGCTACTAGCTGCTTTTACCTGGGCACTATGGGGTTGTGAATTATAAATAAGCGGTCTTTATAGGGCGTCAGTAGCTTGGGGAAAAGTTGTAAGTTTCAGAACTTGCAGCATAAAAAAAGCTGTTAAATGAAAACACGAAAGAGGAAAAAAAAAAAAAAGTCGTTTTCGTAATGGGCCCTGACAAGTAACGGTAAAGGCTTCCTAAGCATTGGAGGGAACGGGCAGCTTGCTGATGAAGAATTCAAACGCAGTGAGCAAGAAAGTCGATGGTTAAAGGTGATCATACTATTGGAAAACCGTCGCCATCGAAATCATTGCGCCAAAAATCAGAGTAGTAATTGTGGTTAACGCAAGGACGCTATTTCGTGCAGCCCTTGCAGGGAACACGGACCAGTGTCCGTAGGGAAAAGGAAATGAAAGAGTGGAGAACAGAGGACAGGCGAAGGGGAAGGCCGTGAAAATTTTTGAACCCCTGGGGTTCTTTAGCGTGCTCTGATAAGGTACGGTACATGGTCCTCTCATTTTGGCCTCCCTCGAAGATGTGACCGCCGCGGCCGGGAACGAACCCGTAGCTTACAGGACAGCAGCCAAGCACCACACCGTTTGGACCACCGTGGTAAGCTATCGACGCTGACGACGGAGCTGATTGCCGATTATATTTGCCAGCCAAGCCGTACCTCGTTTATGTCTTTTCTTTTATGCCCTAAAGGTTTATAAAAACTCACGAGGTAATGAACGTAGCAAATTGCTGATAAAAACAGCATCTCACGCGCAGGCAAGATATAGTATACTCAAGGTACTGCGGCAGCGCTCCGTGGTGTGGTGTATATTCCTTTTTTCGTCGTCCCTGTGTTCGCGCTGTTTTTTTCCACACTGCTGACAGCTCGCATCATATATGCCATCCAACGGCTACTAACCAATAAACAGGACCTGCCGCGGTAGTCTAGTGGTTATGGCACTCGGCTGCTCATCCGAAGGTCGCGCGATCAAATCCCGGCCACGGCGGCTACATTTTGATGGAGGCGAAATGTTGAGGCGCGTGTGCTGTGCGGTGTCAGTGCACGTCAAAGAACTCCATGTGGCTGGAATTTTCGGAGCCCACTACGACGACGTCTCTCATAATCATCTCGTGGTTTTGGGACGCTAAACCCCAGAAAGCATAGCAAGCAGGTAACCAATAAACCGTTTAATGGAACTTGAGACTGCTGTGTCTATCAAGCGCCGAACAACTCGAGTTCTCAGAGGTCAGCACCCGTGAGTTTTTCGGACTACCCGGCTTAGACAATTCGTGCGAGCGTACAGTTTTTACAAAGTATCTGTCGTTTCCACTGGCCTGCGTGCACGTGTGGAACGCATGATGAATGTCCTCGCTGGTACTGCCTTCGCGTACCCCTGAAACAGGATCGAAGCGCTACATTACCATTCATCATCGCTCAAGCGTGATCCGAAACAGATGACGAAAGAGAACCAGTTAGTTAAACTAGCGAGTTGGTTAGGGCACTACTCTTGTGATCGAGCTGAAAAATTCAGGATCTTCACTTTCGTTATGCGAAAATAATCCAACCTTTCACAGTTACTTGAATAACTCTTTTTCGTAGGTAAGGATAACAAATAGTCCCACCTACAAGAGCGAGCACCCCACTTCTGAGCTGTTAGCTATATTTTCTCTCTCGCATTTTAAGAACGCACTGGGAAGCTTGCCGACAAGCAACTGGCCGCAAGTAGGGCCGGTTGCTACCAAAACCACACGTGCGAGATACAGCCGCAATATCTCTAATTTGCTGTGTTGAATAAACGCGCTGCCAAGTACGGTTTAAAGTTGATCGATCACAACCGAAACACTCTGCGAATTTTCGAGGTGGCTGGCATCTGCTTTATTTCTTTTTCTCTCTCCGTTTTTTCAGTTGACAGAAAAAGAAACTCATACATTTTAATTCAGGAAATAGGGATTCGTCACCAGGCGGGTCTTGGTTTTCGAGAAATATTTTCACAGATGCAAAGTGTTGCGGAAAAACGATCAATTCAAGTGGGGCCGTAAGTGTTGGTGAAGAAGGGTTTCTGAAATAAGGACGATAAATGCGGTATCAGGCAGGAACGAATGTATGAAGTTCAATATTCACTTTGTTAAGTATGCATCAGTTCATTACGCGGCACTTCATTAGCCTTGCATCAGTGTAAACTCGTGCAGCATTCTGGAGGGAAATATGAAAATCTGCGAAGGCTTTCAAAAGATAAAGAGCGTTCACTGTCGGTAATCAAGCGGTTGACCTTGTGTTCAGCAACATAATTCTTCTTATGATTTACGGAGATGACACTAGAAGAAAGGACAGAAGCACCGAGTGACTCCCACAATCCCCGGATTCTCTTACTGCGTTGGCAGCAGGATATGATCGCAGGCGCTTGAAAAAAAAATTTTTTCGAGCAAAGAAAATATTTTCCTCCACAAGAATGTTAGCTGCTTCGGAGTTCGATTTCCGCCTAGAAGCCATCACTGTCAAATTCTTCATAGCGTTCGCAACCCTGCGCAGTTTACTAACCTCAAACACGGTGTTAAA
Organism: Hyalomma asiaticum; assembly: GCA_013339685.2. Lineage (NCBI taxonomy): Eukaryota > Metazoa > Arthropoda > Arachnida > Ixodida > Ixodidae > Hyalomma > Hyalomma asiaticum. Next base: position 131,212,435 of record CM023482.1, on the reverse strand, counting down.
GGGACCGGCCCGCAGCACTTTTTGAGCATATCATGAATGCACTTGACTGGCACACAACATGAACTTGACTAAGCACTAAGAAATTTGAATTTAGAGTTTTAGAATGATGCACAAATTTCGTCTAAGACGCTTCTTTCAAGAGCGGGGCGTTCGCCTTTGTGTGTTTGTGCTGAGCGAGATTATCCTGTAGATACAGCTGGAGGAGATGGCCGATTCATTATAATGAGAGGTAGAAAGGTAAAAAGTACGCTCAAACGTTCATTTAGTGAAGTAGCGTAATTTGAATCTGCTTCAAGCATATACAATCACTAAAACGGCGTTGATTTGATTTGATTTGATTGATTTGTGGGGTTTAACGTCCCAAAACCAGCTCTGATTATGAGAGACGCCGTAGTGGAGGTCTCCGGAAATTTCAAGCCACCTGGGGTTCTTTAACGTGCACTGACATCGCACAGCACATCGAAATGCAGCCGCCGCGGCCGGGATTCGATCCCGCGACCTTCGGATCAGCTGCCGAGTGCCATAACCACTAGACCACCGCGGCGGGGCGCTAACCAAAACGGCATAGATGTCGACGGAAATTGCGGTTACTGCAATAACACGAGCTTACGCTACCACCACAGAGAAATAAATGCATTTAAGTAAAAACGTCCCAACATTACCCATTTTCATTGCCCTTATGAGAATACGAATTATCGCATGCCGCCAGCCTACAAATACAGCTTCATTGCATGGACCTCATCACGTACGAAATAACAGGTGTTGCTTAAAAACACCAAAGTGCCGCCTAGACACATGCAGAATGTCTCTCACGTTGAGAGACGGGACTTGGCCATCAAATATGGTCGCTACATTTGTTGGCAAATGGTGATGCCAGCCGGCTACTAGCATTCGCGCAATTAGTTGACATATTCAGACACGTTCACAGAAGTACCTTTAACAGTAATCAGCGCTTTTTAAGTATTTTCGCATAAAACGGCGCCTTTCGCGAAACGAACATACTGTAATCTTCCGCCACCAAGAAAAAAGAAAATCAAAAGACGGCGAGCTGTTGCTCTTCAGTATTGCTCGGATTCTTCACTCCGCTAGTGAAGCAAACGGAGGCGCCGTAGGAGGAGAGAATGCGTCTTGATGACGGCAGCCGGCGAGCAGTTGGTTTCGCACAATGGCCACCGATGATCCCCTTCGTGACGGGCATTCTTTCCGAAATTCCTCACTGAGACGCATCTCCTTCGTCTATCTTTGGCTCTTTCCTTTATCTTTTTCTTTTTATTTCTCCTATATCTCTCTTTTACTTTTTCGGCGGATGACACAAGGACAATTTCTAGCGCGGGCTTTGTTTCGGCAACGCCCATCCAACCATTCGCGTAATGTGTAGCGACTTTCCCAGAGCTTAGGACAAAGGGAAGCTCCCGGGCGATTGTATCGCGTGGTGAGCTTGAAGCGTTAGTATCCGACTGTCGAACGAACCAAAAAAAAAAAAAAGAACATAACAACAAACAGAAACAAACAAGCAAACAGAGCTCCATGGGTCATCATGGTGCGACTGAAAGTATATAAAGCGTCGACTAACGCTCCGTATGAATGTTCTTTAGTGTGCTCTCTGTAGAGACACTCAAGATTGCAGAGAAAGACAGTCAAGACGAAAAACAGTTGGCGATAGCGGCTCCGCCTAGTGAGCATTCTGGGAAAACTTGCTTGGCCACTATTTTGTGGCACTGTTTACAAATAAAGAAAACTCGCCTACGTTGTTTACACCAACAGCCTGGAGCTTGGAAGAACCTCTGGGCCATATAACGGGCGGGAAGAGTGTGGCAACGCCTACGGAGCAATCCGGTCAGTGCTTATTGTAGCTTTAGGAAACATTGAATGCACAGAGTGTTTCGCAAGGAAAGTGTGCCGCTATTTTTTCTTCCTCTAGTAGCGCTGTTCCTTTAGTAATTTCTGAAACTGCATGCGGACCAGGATTACTTTGGGGCATAAAGTTGACTTTAGACGATGGTAAATATTAGTATAAGCAAGAACTTGCACCTGCAGTGTAGATGACCAAGAATACGTGCTTAGCGAGGCAGTAACTACTAGTGATATTGGAGCTAAGTGTGTTCTTTATTTGAGGAGCGCTGTCCCCCCCCCCCTCTCTCTCTCTCTCTCTCTCTTTAGAAAAACTGTTGCTGTAGAAATAAGGGCAGGTTAGACGTGAGAGATGTTAAAAAGAAAAACGAGAAGTAAAATCTAGGCACTGTGCCTGAGGTGAACGTCAGTTCCAGCAGTTGCGACATTTGATGACTGCAACAACACGTAAACGAGCTGAGGGAGAAAAAAAAAAGATGTTTCCGTAGGAAGGAAACACGCAGAAATGTTTCAGTGCCTCTCCTGCTCCTCATCAGCTAACACATGAAACTTTTTAAAAAGAAATTCCATACACCCATCAGCGTGCGTGTATAACGATCTCAGTAAATATTGAAAGCGATCAATATCACAATAAAAGCTTATCCATCCATCAATATCAGCTTTGTCGGATGCGTCGTCTTTACAAAATTTGCAAGATTCAATCTGCCAAATAAGCAAACATCGAAGGTAGGAGACAGAGAGACGAAGAAAATAGAGATTATCAGATACGTAAATCCGGATTTCGCTAACTCTTTGGGGGGATGTGCACCCCACAACTTGGCTGCTTTTTTTTGAATTTATCTTTGGAACAGCGCCCGTCCTACAAGCGACGCAGGATCGCCTAGAACGCAAGTTTGAACGGTGCTATCGGTTGTTGCAGTTAGGCCTCAGCGGGTGGAACATACCACCGCACGCAGAGGCGAAAATAAAGAGAGTCTGGTACAATAATTATTTACGGAATAACAAGTCGGGTACACTTGTGCGAGATGCGGCATTTGAGAAATGTTGGGCCTTTGGAATTGCTCTCGCGTAGGAATGTTCGCGATCAAATGCAACAGCGAAACCTATTTGGCTAGCAGGGTTCTTAGAATACGCTAATTTCACGTTCTCTTACTTGGCTATGGCCAGGCGAAGTTGAAGCATAAATATTCAAGGGTGCACGACCGAGAGAGAAACAGACGAGGACCTTCGAGATCTGCCATGTTTTGCCTAAAGCGCGTTCATTCTGAATCAGAGGCCTGCATACATGATGTTGAGCGGCTCAGGAGTAGAATGACGGAATTTCGGAGAAAAGGGAGACGGAACATAAGTAGATGGAGTGGGGCTGGTGAAAACATAATCGAGGTTTCAAACTCATTCTAATTATGACTAGGAATTTAGTCTAAGGAGAAGTAAGCACAAATTCGTGCAGATTGAGGGTGCATTAATATAATGACGCGCCTTAAGAAAACTACCGATCTAAGGTGAGCGGCGTCGAATTGTTTTGTGAATTAATTCGTTCAAGGACATTGTTACATTTAATTTGTTATGCTATCAGAGCAATACATAGCGCTCCTGTAGTAATAAAATGTCAACATATATAAATGACAGAATCGAACTTCTGTTTGTCATTGTAGATTAAAACAAGGTGTCTTCGGCAACCGGTGCAACAAATGTCCAGTCGACACTCACAGGGGAAAAAGAAAAAGAAACTTCCTATGCTGTCCACGGTCACCGCTGTGGTTCAATTAGCGCTTTGCAGCGCAAGATTTTGAGATCATCTACGTTCCAAGAATATGAACTTAAGGATCGAACTGGGTAGGTGGTAGATGTTCAAATGAATGTCCCGTGAAATGCGTTTTAACCAAAGTCAAACGCTTCGGGTAAAGAAAATATCATTTGTAACTTTCAGTAAGTGCCCTGGAGTGTGCGGGAGGATGGGGAAAGAAAAGAACGAAGGAAGGAAGGAAGGAAGGAAGGAAGGAAGGAAGGAAGGAAGGAAGGAAGGAAGGAAGGAAGGAAGGAAACAGAAAGGCAGGGAGGTTAACCACAAAGCGTCCGGTTGGCTACCCTGCGCTGGGGGATTGCGAAGGGGGAATAGAAAGACGAAAGAGAGAGTGTTATATCGAGGATCACCATGAAGCTTTCCCTCGGAAGACCTCGGCTCCCGCGCTGGCTGAAGAAATGCGTACGAGTTTTCTTGATGAATTTTAGATGTTCGGTACGATCAGAAGTTGTTATTGACGTGCGCGAACTACAAATTCGTACAGATAATCTGAAGTTCTTATTTAACATTTTCTTTTCTAAGGGCACATTGAACTCAGTGCTGCCACAAAACTTCTGCTTCGACAACAAAGGTTATTTTGCACTGTAACACTACGGTTGGACAGTGTTAGCAAGACATCCGTGAGCGAACTTTACAATCAGGACACTGCGTATTGACGTGATCGAGGGAGGAGGAAGAATACCGTAAATTAAAGAACACGGGGGTTTGTGTAAAAAACAAAAGTGCACTTTAGTTCTTGCTTTAGCTTGGAACATGTGTTTCTTGGATCGTGGAACCGTAAGCACTAAAGAAAGACTTGCAAAGAAACATCCTGCGGAGCTGGAAAAGTACCGTCTGAATTGCGCATCTAGCGAGCTAACGCTTCACTACCTGTTTCTCCCTGTTTCATAGTTAAGAAGCCCCGAGCACTTCGTGCTTTGCATAAAACGATGCAACGGTGCATGCACTGGATGAATGTAAAACGCAGGCTAGTTCGACGCGGGTAACAACCACCCGTGATTATAAGCAGCACCATATTCCTTTATTTCCTTCTTGTTTTTTTAAATTCGTGCTTGTGCGTTAGACCATGGTTTCGGTTTATGCGAGTGCCGTTATTTAACTGCCAAGAAACGACAGGTCGTGAAATAACCCAGCGAACTCAAATACTGTTCAGTGTTGTCCATTTTTTTTTTGTTTTTTCGCTTCAGGTTTCTGCATGAACGAGTCGTCCCGGTTACCAAACGAGCGCTCCACATACTTAAGCGTTTATATTCAGGATTTCTAATGCTAGTTCCACTTACTTTTCCTTTAGCACTCTAGCAATACAACGGTTCAGTGCTTGAGATGGAAGTGCAGAGGAAACGCCAGCGGCATAGCCCGAGAGAGTGAGAGACCGACGTGATCGTCGCTCCTAGTCGTTATCAGTGAACATTTTCGCAGTGAAAACGTACTGCGTCCGCAAAGGATGCGGGCGTCTCCTCTACCCTCCCTATACACCCCCCTCCCACTCCGCTTCCACCTCACTACACACGCACGTGCATATATACACCATCCCCACTCGATCGATGTGGTCGAGCTATAGAAGCCGAGCGGTCCGCGTTTTCAAAGCACCCACAAAAGCAAAAGACGAAAAAAAAAAAACCAAGGAGAAGAGAACGCGATTTGCTAAACAAGCAGAGAAATAACCAAACGTAGGGAGTAACGCACATGGACCAAGCGCTACTGCGTCGCTCTTGTTGTCCGTGCACTCCGAGGTAGGCGAATGGTCTCTCGTTGGTGAATGCGCGAGGCGCGCTTCGTGTTATATACAGAGGCGCGCTAGTAATGGAACAATGCCTCAAGGGACCAGCTGGTCGCGCTGCTCGGTGAAGGCGTGATTTGGAAAGGAAGGGCTGCACGTCTTCGAGTTGCTGGGAAACCGTGTTTACGCCCACACAAACCTCGGTTGTGTACCCTTCAACCAGGAATTATAAGGCACTGTGAAGTTTAGGTTGAGGCGCTACTGATGACTTTGCAAGACAGTCCCGATGGTGTAGATCAGCTGACTGAATGCGTTCTAACGTGTAGCACCTAAGCGCACACGACGTTAGATAGATAGATAGATAGATAGATAGATAGATAGATAGATAGATAGATAGATAGATAGATAGATAGATAGATAGATAGATAGATAGATACTCAGCTGAAGACAGGTTTATAAATTATTTATTGATTGCCGCTACCAGGAGAATGAAATACCGTATTATTGCAGACCCATATGCCGAGTTTCGAGCTAAACATCGTAGTAACACTGTAGAAACATTACCGCACTAAATATTTTGTTTCGCTCAAGTACTGTACCTTCAATTTGCTTCAGTTTGCAAAAACAGAAAAAAAGAGACAAAAGCAGAAAAAACATTCACTAACGTGAAAGGTGGAGGCCTTATGTATGTTTTCTCCACAACGATGAAGTAAGTTGCGTCACGTTACAGCTGACGCCCGTCGCAATGCTTGCAGGGCCTCCAAAAACCACGATGACATAGAGTGATCATTATTATCGTCGTCCTTATTATTGCCATCACCGGCGTCATGATTATACTGAGCTAGCTTAAGAAATTTTCTCAATGGCTTTCCTTTCTCCCCCTGCTCCTTCCAAGACGAATCGTCGCAGCGCCACGGTGGTCTAGTGGCTATGGCACTCGTCTGCTGATCCGAGGGTCGCGAGATCGAATCCCAGCCACGGCGGCTGCACTTCGATGGTGACGAAATGCTGAGGCTCGGGCACTGTGTGATGTCATTGCACGTTAAAGAATCCCAGGTGGTCGAAACTTCCACATCCCTCTACTACAGCGTCTCTCTCTATCATATCGTGATTTTAGGGCCTAAAGCCCCAGAAATCGATCAATCAGAATAAGAATCGTCTCCCCAAAAATCATCTCTTTCTGATGTCTCGTGTCAACCAAATGCACCCTTAGCCTGCACTATCCCTACTCTCATTACATCGCCTAATACTCCAGCATTCAAGATAGTATTTTAGGCTGTACGAATACAGCTTGGCAACAATCACTGAAACTCTTCGACTCCTGGGGGCAGTAGTCAAAGCAGCGACCTAAGCCTTCACTTTCCATTTATTCGATGGCTGCAGGTTATAATGGGCCTTTTAACAGCGTTTCGCATGCGGTAATTTTACACGCAGTTTGGCATGTGTGATCTTGCAGCTAGTGCGGCAGTTAACCTCAACCTCACCCCCCCCCCCCCCCTCTTTTTTGTTTTTTTTTTAACTATCGCAGCGTGGGAGCTGTCTAAACTGCGAAACCACGTGGGTGGGGTCAGTGGGGAGCTAAAGATATATAGCGCAACAGCGGCACAGGTCAACACTTTCCCGCGTCTGCCCGCTCAATTTACATTCCCGTGGAATACTGAGCTCAAACAGAAACGAAATTGCGGGCCTGTTTTATATACAGTAATATGGCGCTGCGTTTCTCGCAACTGCGATTTCCACACGCGCCAATGTCACCAATGCCGTTTCACAAGCGTCGCATGCCGCAGCCGAAATTTTCAGATTTTCGGGCAGTCAGTAGAGGGCGATATAGCGCTTAGCATAAGGGCGCTTCGGTACAAAACAAATCAAAATAAATTAGAGTGCTTGCCTCGCGACATGTTTTATGAGTTTGAACTCGGCGCCCTGTCAAAACAATATTTAACCTCTGCAAGGCACCCTGGCTTTTCTAATAGTCTGCGTTGTTGGTGACTCCACAGGCGCCTGCGACGTTGTACTCCTTGCTTTTTCTGTCGTGCAAATATGAATAAATGATTACGCGCGAGCAAGGGTCATCGGCTTACTAGCCAAACCTACGAATTCCTGAAGGGTGAAGCTGGAAGCATTTACCGCAAAGTATAAAACGTCTTTTACAAGAACACTTCACAATCTGTTCTATTACTCTCACATCTAATCAAATAGAATAATAGTTTACCACCAATAAATGGCACTTGTTTTGGGTTATCACGAAGCTTTCAGGTGTGCTCCTTGGCCTTACAAATAACCAGCGAGAGATATGCCACGAAAACAGGCGCAAATACTCACTCCCTCTCCGCCGGGATATGGTTGCCACTTTCCTGTCCACATTAGCGGCAGAAACAGCCTCTGGCAAGCAGTAGCGTTTTTCTCGCAAGTGTGAACTCACCTTACATCTGCATATTCAATGCGCGAAGTGTCGGCGGCAACATCAAGGACGTGAATATATTTCGAGCGTTCGCCCGACTGCTGCCGCAATCAAATGCAGTACCCAATGGTTTCGTGTGAAATAAGTCGAAGTAATCTGGTATTTTTTTTCTTTTTCTTTTGTAATGCGTGCACCGCCGCAAAATGACGTTTACTGAGACGAAGACCACTTTACGTTGATGATATCTGATGAAGTGCTTACAAGCACTGCGCAGGCGAAGGTGTACTGGCCGGAGTTACATTCAGTGGTTTAATGAACTGTAGCGCAGTGGGAAGACTTCTAGCTGTCGAAGCATTTCACAATGCGATAATACGATACGAAGTACCTATATATATATATATATATATATATATATATATATATATATATATATATATATAGAGAGAGAGAGAGAGAGAGAGAGAGAGATGAGTAGTAGACCCTCGGAATTGGCAACAAAAAATGGGGAAAGCGTTTATTTAACGTTTCAGCCTGCGACCGGCCTTCACACACACACACACACACACACACACACACACACACACACACACACACACACACACACACACACACACACACACACACACACACACACACACACACACACACACACACACACACACACACACACACACACACATGATGGTTGGTGCGGGCTATGACGCCCGCACCAACCATCAATCATATTATATCATACATCACCTCACTGTAGCTCCCTGCATTGCTGCTATGTGGCTTTGTAAGATGGCCTGGCTACCTGTCTAGTCTTTAACCACTTGCAGCCCTGAGCCCTCCCTTCCCTCCATTCTGGCAACCCTCACCTGAACTTAACCGGCACTCCATAACAGCCCGTCTCTTCAAGCATTTTTCCTTGTCTCCAACTCTTTATACTACCTGGATCGTCATTTCCCCATTGCCACCACGCCTTCGTCAACTGAACATCTTCTACATGGTGGAGTCCCTGGTCCCCAAGTCATCTGCTGCACAAGGACCGACTCCATTCGCCCGCCTTCTCATCGCCTTGCCCTTCGGCACCAGCACCACGTGAAGGGGACACGTTCTTTACAGTGAAGGACAACCCCCGACAGCAGCATCTTGTCTCTCCACCACAAAAACAGCTGGACTAACCCATAGTTTATACAATCGGTAGTTGCTCAATTTTCGCGATAGGGCATTATGTTTCTTGCATTTCACGCATTTTAAACATATACATTGGCACATCTGCACTAAACTATACCCGGGAGCCTTCTCTGCTAGAAATTCAAATCGGCATTATCATAATTGGCATGATCTTAAACTTTCACACCTCATTACGCGCAGATTGACCCCTCACTGCCTTGGCCTCCTACACCCTGCCCCACCCTTTTTGTTAGATAATTGGCTCTCCCTCGAAATTCACCTTTCGGGAATATTTCCCTTCTTCTTTTATTTTACAATTGGCTGTAAGCCCGATATACCGTCGGGTGGTGCGGGCTACCCCCACATTATTTTAATTAATTTGTTTTCGATCGCAGGGGGACAAATTTAACACACACACACACACAGATATATATATATATATATATATATATATATATATATATATATATATATATATATATATATATATATATATATATATATATGTTTTGTTCTGCCTGGCTTTTGGACTAACGCCTACCTACCGCAGGAGATAAGAAACAAAAATCACAGCATATCCACGGAGTGAATGATGATGAGTGGGCGAAGCTCGGGAGGTTCATCGTAGATCGTGCCGAGTTCCGGATTAATTTAGTTAACGCGCACGCTACGAATCCTCATGGTTCAACTATGCGCAAGCGAAATCTCCCACCGGCACTTCATTGCAAGTCAAGATCCAGTACATATATATATGGGTTGCCGGTGAACGCTTCTCCAAGGCGAGCAGTCGGTATTTCTCAATCAAGAAACTCGCTAGGAGACGCTGCCTGCGCCAACGTTGTCTCTTGCGGGTGAGGGCGCGTTCTCCTTCTTTGCGAGCTGGTACAGCGTTCCTCTAAGAAAGAGCGTTTCCATAGCCAACGCGCGCCTTTCGCTTTTTCTCTCTCTCTCTCTCACAAGACAGCAGAGGCACGCGCCGGGAGAGAGAGAGAGAGAGAGAGAGAGAGAGAGAGAGAGAGAGGAGAGAGAGAGAGAGAGAGAGAGAGAGAGAGAGAGAGGCACGCGGGTTACGCCTGACGACTGACGACTGACGCCTGACGCGTGACAAGGTTAGACTAAGAGGAGCTTCGCCCCTAAAACCCAGCAATAAACGAATGGTAACCCCAGCGGTAAAGCAGTTCCACCAAACACGTGAAAGCTGCAGGAAATGCGGAGCAGCGATTACCAAACGGGATTGCGCGCTTGGATTTGGACAATGAGTGCCAGCGTGATTTGACGAGCCGCCCTAGCGAATATCAAATGTTAGATGTAAATCTTTCTTTGGCGATGGACAACATGACAAAGGAGCAAGTTCTCCATTCCTTTTTTTTTATGTATATACACTTTAATCTAACCGCACCAACAAATATGTGCACGTAGCATTTTCCAGCAGTTTGTATCGACTTAACTTACACTAAACACAATAATCTAAGGAATGCGTAGGACAGCTTTAGGAAGAATCTCTTTATGTTCGTTGAAAGAATTCAGCATCGACCCTGTCGAGGAATCCAATATTATGAAGGTCATATATCTTACACGTTACAGCAAGTGAAAGTCATCTTATAAATTGTTTTTCGTTGTCATCAAGCAAGGAAACTGAACAAGGAGAATTATTTCAGTGGCATTGATAGTCGCAAGAAGTTCCAGACTGGCGCCCCAGATGGCTTAGAAAATTAAACATATTACAGTATCACTCATTGCATATTGAAACATTGATTTTCTGTCATACAGACTGTTGAAGTCACGAGACTTCTCGAGCGCCGCACGGCTTTGCTAAACGGAACAACAGAGAGCGATAAACGAAATCACATTCCCCCATCCACGTAGCAGCCTCCTTGCGCCAAACGCACCTTCGTTGTCAAGCGAACAGACGGCTAGGGAACGAATAATCGAAATAAAGAGAGTATGTCGATCGAAACGTAAAAAAAAAGAGATAAGGAGAAAAGAGAAGAAAAGTAGAACAAGGGAGGTGGTGCACATCATCGTTTTTGGGCGTGCCCAGCGGGCAGATGGACCTGTAGCGGCTGGCCGCAGCGCGCTCCGGCAGGTCGTCTTTCTCACCTGACAACTGAGGCGAGACTTCTCGCTTTTTTTTTCTTTCTTTCACGTGTTTTTCACTGCAACTACGTAGAAGAGCCACTTGTCCGGAAAGAACCTCGCGCCGTTGCGCTTTCTTTTCGGAAAGCCTCTTTGGCCATTATTCTTGGCTGGGGCTATGGACGAAGAGTTTCCCGAACATCGGTTGAACGATGGACGCCGGTGGAGATCCTGGCTTCACGTTAGTCCCCGTTCCTCTAAAACTCGATTCGCTGTTATTTTCGAGTATTCTTGTTCGATCTTTATCAATGTACCCCTGTCCTGGGACTGGCCTCTTCTTTTGTTTCTGTTTTCTCACAAGAAACTCAACAGCCTGTCTTCAGCGGTGATCTTGCCACCGCAAGCACGGTGAAGTATTTGCGCTTCTACTACACTTGCCTCTATCTGCTGCTGTTCAGTGTCGTACCTTGATTTTTTTTTTTACTTATCTATAATGCCGCAATCACGAAATCAAAGGCTTGCTCGCGCAAATAAAAAAAATAACACAAGGACTCAAACAACAGTACAAACGCGCATCGCTTCTTTTGTAACTGCAGTTTTGCAGTAAATCTTTGCGGGCCTCTGTCTCGCTCCTTGCCCCGTAGATTTTTCACGCACACGTGAAGAGGCAGACACTGACCGAGGGGAAAATAAGCCAGTTCAAGTGTTGCTACACTGCACTCGAGCGCGAAATTTTCATTCCTGGATTTCTCGGGCCATAACCGTGATACTGTGCGGCACGCTGTAGTGGGGGATGGCAAGTTAATATTGGACACCTTGCGTTTCCTAGCGCACACATAAATCCAATTATGCCAGGATTTTTGCATTTGGATCGCTCAGGGACGTGTCCACCATGGCCACAGAAAGCGCATGCTCGAGCGTAGCAGCGCTACAGGCTAGCCGCTTAACTAGTACGGCAACTTGCTGTGGTAGTCTAGCGGCTAGGATTTTGTCTTGGGAAGCTCGAGGTCGAAGGGTCGAATTCCAGGCACGGCGACCCGATTTTCATAGGGGCGAAATGCAAAGAAACCCACGTGTGCCTTGATTTAGCCGCACGTTGAAAAACCGCAGCTGGTCAAAATTAGTGCGGAAACCTCCAATGCGATACGTGCCTCATGATCATACGGTGGTTCGGTGCCGTAAAACTCCGTCGGTTATTACAGGAGCAAGAAACAACTTCTTTAATCAAATGGAATTTGATTAGGGTGGAGGGGCTGACTTTCAGGTTGCGCCGGTTGGCCACGTCCTTCGGATCTATTGGTGGCACGGGTTTGAATGTTGAGGGGTAACTATCACGGCGAGTCACACAATCCGGCCAGCCACGCAGACGGACTGATTGAATTTCGGACGGGGTGTTTCTAGTACTGCCGTTCGTTGTTCGCACAGTAACACAGGCCGCTGTGTAGCATAAAGTCACGTCCAAGGTTAAGCTATACAAGGTGAGAGGAGTGTTTCTGAAGTGAAGATAACAGTTAATAAACGAACGCACCGTTTTATTTATTCTTCGCTGAGAATGTACAGCAGAGAGCTCAGGACGACTGCATTTGCGTTCTGCTGCTTCTGGTAGCACCAAGTTTTGTATTTGCCTGCGTGGATATATATATATATATATATATATATATATATATATATATATATATATATATATATATATAACTTAATGAGCAAACTGCTCATTAAGTGGTTTCTAACAAATAAAGAACGAGCCCTTGACCCTTTCCCTTTCGTATATATATATATATATATATATATATATATATATATATATATATATATATATATATATATATATATATATATATATATATATATATATGAGCGTACTACGCTTTCGCACAAATTGCCCGAAAACACGCTCGGCAAAACATTGCTGACCAGGGCAACAACTAGTACAGAAAGGCAAATGACATAACAGGACAGAAAACCGCGAAGTAGGTGATGTGCACAAAATCAATATGCGAAGCAGAAGAAGAAAAGCAAACACAGCCGTGTCCAATCAAGCGTCCTGTTTTTTGTCGCCGTTACCAACGAACCGCGTACACATGATGAACAGGTCCCGCTCGCCAAATTACCGCCGCTCTTTTGTACGAGCATACAGTTTTCACTTCTGTCACTTCCACGCCCTTCGTCCGCAGTCCTCTCTATATTCCTCTGCAATTTCGGAAGCACCGAGGGTCCATCGAGCGAACCAGCCGGACCGCGGTTGCCCAGTCTGTCGTCCCCCTACACCACCAGGCTCACGGTTTCCCGTCCTCTCACCTGTACGCTTCGAGAGCCACGACGCGGGGCCGCTACGCTCGCTGATCGTCACGGGCTGTCGCCACACGCTGACGTATCTCGCGCCGTCCTTGAGCCGTGCAAATCAGAGCGCGAAATAGCGCCGCCGGAAAAATTTGTGCTTCGCGTCCTCTTTTTTTTTTTGCTTTCTTTCCTTATGCTTTATTTCTCTTTAGCGACGTTTGACGGTCGAATGCGGGTTGGCTTTGGTGCCCTTCTCCCAGGCTACGTCTTGGTTGTGCGGAAATCCTGTCGAGTGTTATTAATGCGAAAGCATTACTAGGATGAAGATCGAGTCGAAAAATCCGGCGTCTGCGGACAGCTGGCTGGGATGCCGAATAGTGTCCTGCGTAACACGAATGATACAAAAAGCCATGCGACCGAATGGTGCCCATAATATGACGTCCTGGTGACGTCATGGCGACGCATCACATGACCCAACCCCAAACGTCAGTGGTGACGTCTCGTCAGTAAAGTTCCGTCTGATGTCAAATTTCCAATACAGGTTCTTGCGGACAAAGTCAGTTTTATGGTTTTAAATACGAAATTCTCGAATTAGTAGGAATCAAACCCGGCTCCCCGATGTTCCCAGCAAGCACGCTACCAATCAACGACTGCACTAAGGTGCGGCTGACGAAATGCACGCCTAGTACATGTATGATTGCAAGCGACATGGTGCAGGCATGAGGCTGGCCTCATGTGCTTTCGCACTCCAATACGTAAGCAGTATTACGTGCCTCTGCCATAATTTGACCACCTGGTTTCATGTAACGCGTGTTGTAATGTGCATTGAGCAAAGTTGATGATCCGCCTTTCACGCGATTTATGGTCTTGGTAGCTTGGTCTTGAGGTGGTCAGCCCGGAAAGCCAAAGGAGCACGTCCACAATACTTGAGACAAATAGGTCTGCTGCAGTACGAGTCCTTGAGGGCACGACGCCATGTCCTTTCCTTGTTCCCCGTAACTGACGCCTCTGGTGGTAACTGTAGCTCACGAAGTAAGGAGTGACGTTATTGCACCGTTATAAGCAAAAAAAAAAAAGCTGATCCAGTAATCTATTTAATTTGTGTCGCGACAGAGCTATTGGAAGGCCACGCATACTCAGGACTCCCAAGGAGCAGCGTGAGCACGGTGAGTGAGGACGTGAATGGTAACGTCAATATGCAAAACGGCAGCGCTTTCAGAATCATCAGTACGCAGCGGTTCGTGCCCCAAGCAAGCCTCACGCACTGTGGGGAATACCTTCCCCATAGTGTATAACAATTCGCACGCCTGAACACACTTAGAACGCGTGACAAGCCACGCGAATACGATGGTCTTTATCTTCATAAATCCATTTACTAATACACTTTAGTGATTGATTTCTGAGGTTTTACGCCCCAAAACCACGATGTGATTATGCGAGACGCCGCAGTGGAGGGCTCCGAAAGTCTCGACCACCTGGGGTTATTTAACGTGCACTGACATCGCACGAGTACAACAGCCAATCCATTTCAGGGAACCACTCTGCACGTGTGTTTGCAATTAAATTTATTTAAAAATCTGTATTAAGTAGCAAAGGAAAACTTCAGTGTTTACAGCAGTGCTCACAAAGCAGTCATCAATATTGCTTCAACGAAACTGTAAGCTTGCGGTAAAACGAGTTTTATTGTCTCGTTGTCAAATACTTCATGTGGCGCATGTTCAGTTGTCCATGGCTACGTCTCGCTAGCACGTCGTACGAGGGAATACCACATTTTCGCTAGCCATCCCCTTTCAAAGCGTAGATTAGCTGCCCTAGCTGTTTTCATCAACAACATTTAGAAAGAGGGGGCACGTTGTGGAGGCGCAGGCTTCTTCTTTTCACAGCAGGAGAAATGTTAGACTAAAACGATTATTATTATTATTATTATTATTATTATTATTATTATTATTATTATTATTATTATTATTATTATTATTATTATTATTATTATTACATGAGCACAGAAGGGCGCAAGGAAAAGAAGAAAGGAGCAAGCTGACAGCTGCCACCAAGAAAGCGACCAACCGGCACTGGACAGAAATCTTAACATCTTGAGCGAAAAAGCTAGACAGTCGCATTACTTAAATGCACTGAAACAGTTAGCAACGGGAACCACATAAAATACACCGGGATGCAAAGTGATGTTACATTGATGTAGAAAGGACAAGTTCGAAATCAACGTCCCGTGAAGCCCTTTAGAGTCTAAAGTCGATTCTCGCAGACGCATGAAGCATAGAAAGCGCGAAGTAAGGTTAGACACGTTCCCACGAAGTTGCTCTCACAAACAATAATTAAGTGCAGTCAATCAAGCGTGACAAACGGAAAATAGCAGTATTGTTATAAACTGTCTATACTCCGCAGATAAGTGCCGTTTAGACAGGGTATAGTAGGCGAATAAGTGAATGATCGTTCATTGTGCTAGCACGAGCTTCTCCTCTTGTTCCCACAAATGCGTCGATAGACTCGACACAGCCGAATACCACACACGGCTGATATACTCCCCCCCCCCCCCCCCCCTTTTTTTTTTTTCTGCCAGACGAGTTCGTTCTTCTCGTCGTGGGAAGCATATTTCTACCCTAAATTATTTTCGCGCTCTCTTCGATTCTGGCGTGTCGTGGTACACGGCCATTTGTACGTATCGATTGCCGAAACACGAGGCCGGCTGCACGATGCGAGTGGAAACGATGCGAAAGCACCTCCTTACTCCGAGCAGCAGCGGCACAACGAGACTAATTTCATACACACACCTCCTTCCTCACGAACAGCCGCGGGGCTCTTTACACCCTCTATGTACTGCCATTGCCGTTCTCCTGCACGTGGAGGTAGGAAACTAAAAGCGAGGCAAGCACGCGAGCAAAGTTCTTTCTTTCTTTTCTTTTTTTTTTTTTTTTCATCGAAACCGTGTTGCACGAAGTGCTGCATTCGATCGCAAAGCGCGCGTGTAGAGGAGGCTGTAGAGCCGAATAAATAGCGCTGTTGAGGAAGGCAACGTTGGCCGGCCGCCACGGGGGTGTAGTA